>CM044445.1:22310546-22323442 GCA_024363595.1 Xenopus borealis
GGAGAGCTTCCTGATTGGCTGCCATGTATCTGCTGGTCTGGGGTGAGAGGTTAAAAAAAAAACGCCAGCTAAGGCGAACCCAAAATGCGGAACGCCGCGCGACGTTCGCGAACATTCGGCGAGCGCGAACAGCCGATGTTCGCACGAACAAGTTCGCCGGCGAACAGTCCGCGACATCCCTAGTAGAAACACGCTGGCAGATTTGGGGAGATCAGTTGCCCTGCGGCAAATCTCCTCTTCTTCGGGTCCACTAATCTCCCCAAACTGCCTTCTCCTGCTTTCCCACCATCAAGAATGTAAATCGCCGGCAGGATGGCACTCTGAGTGATTCATTTTCCGAAGCCACCGAAGTTTCCTCATAAGGCGACTTTGGAAAACGAAATGCTCTGAGTGCCATCCTGTCAGCAATTGCTGGTGGGAAGGCAGGGGAAGGCAGTTCGAGGTTATTAGTCACCCCGAAGAAGAGGAGATTTGTCTTCCCTTGTATTTCTGCCCTTACTTCTCTCCACCATTAATCATCATGCCAAACTTCACTGACATTTCATGCCAAAGGCAAACTGATTCCTGGCCCTGTCATGGCCCTTCAGCTCCATGGCTACCCTGCCCACTCCCTGGGGATTCTCTCCATGCATCTCCTTAATCTCTCTTAAAGGAACAGTAACACCACAAAATTAAAGTGTTTTAAAGTAATGAAAATATCATGTTGCTGCCCTGCACTTGTAAAACTGATCGGTTTGCTTCAGAAACACTACTATAGTTCATATAAACAAGCTGCTGAATAGCAATGGTGGAAATTTAAAAAAGGCTATATGGCACAGGATGAGTAATGGATAACAGATAACATTATGTTCTACAGAGCTATCTGATGTGTAACTTGAGCCTTTTCTCCATTGAATAGCTGCCCCCATGGCAACACAGCAGCTTATTTATATAAACAGTAGTAGTGTTTCTGAAGCAAATACAGCTGTTTTACTATTACAGGGAAACACGGCATTATATTTGTATTACTTTAAAACAATTACATTTTTTTATGTTACTGGTCCTTTAATATGGGCCTTCCACTTTCTGTTTTATGTCTGGTGACCAATACGTTCTTTAAGCAACATCCTAAAATACAGAGGTGCCTAATAAACAATGAAAGATTCTAATAAATTGTCCACTTCTGTTACAGCTCCTATTTTAGGAGGTATCAGTTATACCATAAACTAAACTCCTCAAACTGAAACTGAATTTCATAGAGGATTCACAGTCTAGCTAAAGGGCTAATGCTGAGATAAATTGACCCAAAATAATCCCGCTGCCCAGTTTTCACATTTCACTGTCCTTGTTTCTTTTCCCATGGCGCATTCTGTGTTGCAGACTGTTGCGACACTGCATCTGATAACATGAAGTCATTGATAAACCATTATTTCCTCGGCCTGTGACTTTTCTGCTATAAAACTGTCCCTCTTTCTCGTGCAGAAATAAATCAGTAGAAAATATTGCTTGCAGGTTAATAATATTTTTACAAGTCTTGCAACCCACTTAAAGAAGCATTCCTTTGATCTGTACCTACTCGATTTCAAACTTCATATCTGATTACCCACAGAAGCACATAATATGTGTATGCACATACATGCCTATATTCAGCTGGGAATGGAAGAAACCATGTCCTGTGTACATTTTGCTTTAATTTTAAAAGATTGGATGGCACTCTAATATTCATATATGGTTTTCACATTCAAAAAAAGTCATTCGGTGCAACTAACCCAGAAGATATGTTGCCTCCATTTTGGGCTACTAAAATCGTTGCTATGTTAAAATTTGGGGCTACTTAAATCGTGGCTATGTCATGATCTCAGCTTGGGTAGGGGTGATTATTATATGTAAATTCTGATTTTATATTAATCTTTGTCTATTTTCACAGAAATGTTTTCTACAGGAAAGTGTAAAATAGAATAAGACTAGAATTGCTGTATTTTGTATACTAAACATAAACATGGACTTACTGCACCACAAGCCTAATCAAACAAATGATTTATGCTTTCAAAGTTGGCCACAGGGGGCTGTCATCTTGTAACTTTGTTATACATCTTTGTCTGACACTGGCACTGCACAAGCTCAGTATGGTCTGTGCTGCTTAGGGATCGTCATAAATGATAAAAAAAAAAAGCTGTTTGAGTTCTGCATGGCTGGTAAGTAAGGCAGGGGCTCCCCCTGCTGTTCATAAGTGATTGTTTCCCTACCAGAAACACTAAATGAAGGGAGAATTTCACTGCATACAGTCAGGTTTCTTATAAAAACAGTACATATTTTAAAATTAAAGTATATTGGAGATTTCTTTTTCATTAAAGAAAGTAAAAATGGGATTTTATTTCTTTGCCTGAACAAGATATGACATAATATAGGATACTCAAAATAGGACATCAAGTGGATGAACTTGTCTTGACTAAATTACAATGACACTTTTCTTTATATTTCTGCACTGTCACTTTATAATTATATTTATTATCTTGCATGGTTAATCTATATCTATTATCTGAGACTATCAGAATTGGTGAATTGTTATAAACAAGTGATTTGTTTTCACATAAGAGATGAAAAGACATGGGCTGATGGCATTTAATGTATATGATTTTTTTTTTTAAAGGGTTTAAATTATTCACTTTTTATTACACACTAGTATATTAATGGATATGAATTTATTTATTGGGTATATTTGATAAATTTTAATGCTAATGGGTCTTTAAGAAATAAAGAGTGATTCACCTTATCAATGAATTATATTATGATGTAACACTGTCACTTTAAGTGAATATCAGGGTGTCTGTATGATTGAAAAAATTATCTTTTCAAAAAATTATCCACTTATGAATTTGAATTTAAAGATTTTTGGGACGTGTTCTTGTATTGAGCGGTATATTGGAATATGGACAAAATGTGTTTTTTAACTTTTTTATGTGGGGCTAAATGTACCTTCGATGTTGATTGCTAATAATGAAACTGTGTACGAGAAATAATTGATGGACCGTAGGTAACTACGTAAAACAGGTTGCCAAGTTGCGCGCACTTCCTGGTTCCAAGCTTGCGTTCCAAAGGGATAGTAATAGCAGCGTCGCGTCACTCCGCATGACTTGATGTCGGCGGAAGTGACGCTACGGATGTGACATCACATGGTCTAGGGAAGATAGCGCGCGAAAACACGGAGCAATCAACATCTATCGCCTAGGGTATTTATAGCGGTTTCAGCGGCGCACACTTCAGAATTCCCCTTGAAAAAGGCCTTAGAGCCGAAACGTCGGGGTGATTCTCACTTGCAGGCAGGAGTATCCGCTTTCCATTTCCTTAGCTTCTATTTGTCTTGTTGTGGTGGTATGAATATAATCTATGTGATCTATGTATGCATGATATTGTAAATGTACTTCTTGAACAGTGTGATGAAGTAAAATGACTTTTTGAGCAAATACCACTTTGTTTAGTATTCTATTGAGTGCAAACCCGTACAATATAAATTACATTTTGCTTTAAGTCAAGATCAACATGAGAACTTTCTTACATGGTAAATGGATCAGAAACAGTGCTCCTCTCAGTGCCTACCTACAATAACCTCTCTGTTCCTATAAAATACCCCAGCACAAATCTCCCAGCTGACCCTCCTTCTCTTTGCTTTAATACTAATAGGTCCATTTTAATAATGATGTTTTGGAAGCAATTTGAGGCCATGAGTGTGTCAGCTTGCTTGTTACTAAAGAGATCTAGGAAAGCCTTTTAGTAGATTCCCTTTCACAGAGGATGTGTCTCAGGGCTGAAAGAACCATACAACCAAATGGGAAAATGAAGCAGAGCAGCAGAGGTGGGCTTCAATGCCTGTCACAATCCATGTCTACAACTTCACTCCAACAAATTGTCTTCATTCACATTCATCCTCAATCTCTCCACCCATCATTAGTTTTCAGATCTTATTTGTGTCTGACTCTTTGAGCTATACAAACAGTTATGTGGCAGTGATTTTTCCGCCATTGGAAGAGAAGATGGCCCCTGTGAACTTCCCTGGAGGGGACCTACACAGAGGGGTAAGTAGTAACTTAGGGGCAATAGGCCGGGGGGAGAGGTAGGTCGGGGGGAGGAGGGAGGGTGGGGGCCATGGGGGTTAGCGCCAGGGGCTTGAATAAAATTAAAGGGGTTTTAAAGGGATTGTTCACCTTCCAAACACTTTTTTCAGTTCAGTTGTTTTTAAATTGTTCCCCAGAAATAAAGACGTTTTTCAATTACTTTCCATTATTTATCTTATTTGTTTTTAAATTGTTCCCCAGAAATAAAGACATTTTTCAATTACTTTCCATTATTTATCTTTTATCTGGAAAATTAGGTTTAATGTTGATAAATGCAAGGTTATGCACTTTGGCAAAAATAATATAAATGCAAGTTATACACTAAATGGCAGTGTGTTGGGAGTTTCCTTAAGTGAGAAGGATCTTGGGGTTTTTATAGATAACAAGTTGTCTAATTCTTATAGATAACAAGTTGTCTAATTCTGGGCAGTGTCATTCTGTAGCTACTAAAGCAAATAAAGTTCTGTCTTGCATAAAAAAGGGCATAAACTCAAGGGATGAAAACATAATTATACCTCTTTATAGATCCCTAGTAAGGCCTCATCTGGAGTATGCAGTGCAGTTTTGGACTCCAGTCCTTAGGAGGGATGTAAATGAGCTGGAGAGAGTGCAGAGACGTGCAACTAAACTGGTTAGAGGGATGGAAGACTTAAATTTTGAGGGGAGACTGTCCAGGTTGGGGTTGTTTTCTCTGGAAAAAAGGCGCTTGCGAGGGGACATGATTACACTTTACAAATATATTCGAAGGACAATATAGACAAATATCAGGGGACCTTTTTACCCATAAAGAGGATCACCGCACCAGAGGCCACCCCTTTAGACTAGAAGAAAAGGACTTTCATTTGAAGCAGCGTAGGTGGTTCTTCACAGTCAGGACGGTGAGGTTGTGGAATGCACTGCCGGGTGATGTTGTGATGGCTCATTCTGTTGATGCTTTTAAGAGGGGTTTGGATGATTTTTTGGACAGACATAATATCAAAGGCTATTTTGATACTAAACTCTACAGTTAGTATAGCTATGGTTTGTGTTTGAAAAAGTGGAGATGTGTGTGTGTGTGTGTGTATGTATGCTGGGTTTTTAATTTGGAGGGGTTGAACTTGATGGACTCGGTCTTTTTTCAACCCAATTTAACTATGTAACTATGTAACTGTTTTTCCAAAATCTAAGTTTAAAGTTGAATGTTTGTGTCTCAGGTGTTTGTGTGGCAGCTCAGTAATTCAGGTGCAGACTCTAAACTGATACAATTTTGCAACATTTAATTCATACATTTCACAGCAACATCTCTGGAGTATTAGCAACTATTGTATCAATTCTATCAGCTGCTTGTACTGAAACCCAGAGATTCTGCTCAGCAGGGACAAAGATAAGAATTGTATTCATTAAATGTATCAGTTTAGAACAGTTGGGGGGGTCGGCAACTCCCCCTCCCAGAGCTGCTTTAGAAGGTGAAAAATGACACTTTAGACTTCAATTTTAGAAAAACTTTACAAATAGAAAATAGTGATTGGAAAATGTTGTTATTTCTGGTGATCTATCTGAAAACAACTAGTTGTTTGAAGGTGAACAACAACCCCTTTAATAGTGCTGCTCCAGTAGACTTCTGCACTGAAATCCATTTCTCAAAAGAGCAAAAAGATGTTTTATATTCAGTTTTGAAATCTGACATGGGGCTAGACATTTTGTCAATTTCCCAGCTGCCCCTGGTCATGTGACTTGTGCCAGCACTTTAGGAAGGAACTGCTTTCTGGCAGGCTGTTGATTTTCCTTCACAATGTAACTAAATGGAACGCAGTGGGACATAGGTTTTTACTATTGAGTGCTGTTCTTATATCCACCAGGCAGCTGTTATGTAGTGTCAGGGAGCTGTTATCTGGTTATCCTCCCATTGTTCTGTTGTTAGGCTGCTGGGGAGAAAAAGGGAGGGGTGATATCACTCCAACTTGCAGTACAGCAGTAAAGAGTGATTGAAGTTTATCAGAGCACAGGTCACATGACTTGGGGCATCTGGGAAATTGACAAAATGTCTAGCCCCATGTCAAATTTCAAAATGAAATATAAAAAAATCTGTTTTCTTGTATGAGAAATGGATTTCAATGCAGAATTCTACTGGAGCGGCACTATTAACTGATGCATGTTTCTAGACAGTGGGAAGAAACAGAAGCAGGTGCAAGAAACCCACACAAACTGGGAAATGTTATGCATATATGGCATAATTTGCTACTACAGGTATGGCACTCTCTCCATAATGAGGATCTAGAAAAGTATTTAAATATTATTTAAAAAGCCCAATAGGCTGGTTTTACTTCCAGTAATTATTACAGTAGAATCCCCATTTTACATTCCCTGATTTTAAGTTTTCTCTCATTTTATATTGTTGATTTGTGATCTCATCCATATATATATATATGCAAAATACATTTCCCCGATTTTACATTTTCCTGGATTTTACATAATTTTCTTCTGGTCCCCTAAAAAATGTAAAATGGGGGTTCTACTGTAATTCTATCATAGTTTGGATGAAAAAAAAGAAAGAGAGACAAGAAAGAGAGGCATAGCCCGTAATTACCATGTCAATTTTACAAATTTTAGTGTTTAGAAGTAGTGATGCGCGAATCTGTGGCTTTTTGCTTTGCTGAATAATTAGTGAATTTCACGCAAAATTTGTGAAACGGCGAAAAATTTGAAAAAAGAAACGCGCGCGCCACAACAGTATTCTTTTGACATGCACTGCAATTTGATAAAACCCATCTTCTATGGGTGTTTTGTTTGTGTCACCTTTTCCAGCTTTGAGGCTACCAATAAAACATTTTCCCTTACTTTCAAGCTTTGTAGATTGTGATGATAAATGAATATGGCATCTTTTGCTTTGTGTCTGAATGTGCTGAATAGCATTGGAGTCCATGAGAAGACCAATTCACATGCATGTTTCACTTAGTACACTGCTACACACATCCCCTGCATTGTTAGAGGACTCCTATCTCCCATTTTGTCCACTTCTTAAAAACACCTGTACTTTTTTTACATTACCTCTGGTTGACTGGTAATGGTATCTACTACTACTCCCAGTCTATATTACCATCTATAGATTTTTTTATTATTAATAGCTTACTAACACAGGCTCAACTATTAATAATGCATCTGAACACATATATCAGGATGCAGTTTATCCCAGATTAAGATCAATAAACCATATATTTATGCCAATGAACCATATATTTATGTCTAAATGTAAGTAGTCATAATTGTTTTAAATTATCCAAACAACTTCAAGTACCATATGAGTAATAGTTAAATGAAAAATAAACTTCAAGTCTACAGATTTTAACACAAGTTTGCAAATTTTATTGCAAATGCAATAGAAAAAGAATGCACAATTGTGCAATTTAACAAGAAAATAATTAAATTAGATAGCAGATGGGGAAGAGGAGGGTTCTCCCTCCTGCTGTGCAGCAGGTCCTTTATCTCCATAACCTCCCTTGTCAAGAAGGCTACCTGCTGCACCAGGCCAGGTAGGAGGTCAAGGTGCTGGAACTGGAAGTGCTGCTGCTGCTGCACCTCTGTTTGTGTAGCAGCATCTGCTACTGCTACTGCAACATCTTCCTCTCTTGATGGTGATGGTGGTAGAGGTGCTGGAGGACTCACAGGTGCAGCCGCAGGCTCTGTTGCCTCCTCCTCTCTGGCATCATCATCTGCCTCGCCCGCTGCCCCTTCATCAGGATCTTGGATCCACTCTGCTGGCAATCAAGAATTTCAGTTTGAGTTATACAGCACTTGCATTTGTACAGTACAAATCATACAGGCTGAGGTGTTGTGTAACTACAAGAAAACCATCATCAATAAGGATGACAAGTATGGGGTGGGCAAAACCATTAAAGTGGTTGTTCACCTTTGAGATAACTTTCAGTATGATGTAGAGAGGGATATTCTGAGACAATTGCAATTGGTTTTCATTTTTTATTATTTGTGGTTTTTTACTTATTTAGCTTTTTATTCAGCAGCAGCTCTTCAATTTGCATTTTAATCAATCTGGAAACTAGGGCCCAGATTCCCCTAGCAACCATGCATTGATTTGAATAAGAGTCTGGAATATGAATAGGAGAGGCCTGAATAGAAGGATCAGTAATAAAAAGTAACAATAACAATACATTTGTAGGCTAAAAGAGCATTTTTTTTAGAAGGGGACAGGGGCACCCATTTGAAAGCAGCAAAGAACCAGAAGAAAAAGACAAATAACTATAAAACTTTAAAAAATAAATAATGAAAAATAATTACAAAGTTGCTTAGAATTGGTTTAGAAAAGGTGAACCATTGCTTTAAGAGAGTTTTTTGCAGCAGATAATAACCATTTGACAGCTCATTTATTTGTTATCTAACTTGTCTACAATTATATGACAGTCAAAGTCAACTGTTCCAATCCTAATTAAAGTTTTCACTTAAATATATTTTTGCTGTAAAATATCAAATCATTATAAAACAAGTTGTGAGTGACTTTATTGTAATAAACAAGAGAATTCTGTTATCTTTTTAAATAACTCTACCTTCCAGCGAAATAACTCTACCTTCCATCGAAGTGCACTTCCTCCACTAGCACTTTGTGCCTCCTCTTTAGGTCATTCAGATTTAGCTGGAGGCTGCGTAGAGACAGGTGCACATCGAAGTGCCGATGCAGCCTGTGCCTCAGCCGCTGCATGACACTCCAGCAGAGTGCCTTGATTCCTGGTATACCAGGAGGCAGGGCTGGCAGAGTAGGCGGCCGCCTAGGGCGCAGTCATAGAGCGGGCACACTTTAGAAGGGAAAGTTTTTTTTTTTTTATTCTTTAAGTTTTAACTTCGCCCCTATCTCCAGAAGCAGCATTCTGCTCTACTTCAGTCCCCACCTCCCTCTTACTTGCTCTTTGCCTGGCACAGATCTGGGGCAATATTTTTGCTGCTGCTCTGGCACAGGCTGATGGCATAGGTACAGACTTGGGGGGCCATGGCTGATGGCACAGGTACAGACATGGGGGGCAATGCTGGTGGCACAGGTACAGACTTAGGGGGCAATGCTAGTGGCACAGGTACAGATTGGGGACATTATTTTGGCTGCAGGCTGACACAGGTACACATTGGTGGCAATATTTTGGGTGCTACTGGCAGGCACAGATACACATTGGTGGCAATATTTTGGGTGCTACTGGCTGGCACAGATACAGATTGGGAGCAATATTTTGGGTGCTATTGGCTGGCACAGATACAGATTGAGAGCAATATTTTGGGTGCTACTAACACAGGTACAGATTAGGGCAATTTTTTGTGTGCTGCTGGCTGGCACACGTACAGCTTAAGAAAAAGTGAATAGGTGGGAAATGGTCATACAGGGGGTAGGGCAATGGGTTTTTATATAGGTGACGTCCATCTTTGACGTACGAACGACACGCACGCATGCGAATTTCAACGTGACAGGGCCAGATTTTGACCCAACAGCGCCGGACTTTGACGCAACAGCGTCACTATATTTGCTAACCATGCAGCAATATTAGAAGTAGCATTATTAGAATTAAAGTTATAATTAGATAAAGAGGTAGGGCTGAAGAGTAAAAAATTACCCAGAAAATGTGGCATTATTGGAAGCCACATAATTTTTAGTAGCCGTGGCAGACCTCATCCAGAAGAGATTGGACAAGCTTCTGGCAGTAGTAGCACCAACGTAGAATTAAAATTACACTTGGAAGAGGTAGGCCTGAAGCACAAAAAATTACCCAGAAAATGCTGCATTTTTGGAAGCCACATAATTTTTAGGAGCCTTGGCAGACCCCACTCAGAAGAAATTAGTCAAGCTTATGCCAGTAGTAGCATCAACATAGAATTAAAATTACAAGAGGTAGACCCCCAATCATAAAAAATTACACAGACGAAAATTGGCATCATTGGAAGCCACATAATTTTTAGGAGCCTTGGCAGACCCCACTCTGAAGAAATTGGACAAGCTTATGGCAGTAGTAGCACCAACATATAATTAAAATTACACATACAAGAGGTAGGCCTCAAGCATAAAAAATTACACAGAAGAAAATGTGGCATTATTGGAAGCCACATCATTTTTTGGAGCCTTAGCAGACCCCACTCAGAAGGAATTAGACAACTATGCGGCACATAATTTGATGACTCTGCTATTGAATTGAGTATCTCGAAAATCCATTATATTGTTTTAGTTGCACGTTTCACATAATGCAAACCTTCAATACAAGTATAATATAACACAACACTAGCATTAGTTGTAGAGTTTGAAGAGATTGTTAATAATTTGTTATTTGTATGATGAATGAGGCAGCAGGACTTTTGGCAGCAGTCGTTTTAGAGACCTAATTTCATTTATGCACTTGCAGACATATATCTTAGAGGCAGGACTTTGGGTAATAACAGTGTGACTACATTTGCCAACCAAGCAGCAGCATTGGAACATACTTTATTAGAAACAGAAAAATTACATGAGGCAGGCCTCAAACAGAAGACATTTGCCAGATGATGAGGCAGTAGTAGGAACAGCAGCAGCAGTAGTATTGGAATAAATGATATTAGAACAGAATAATTAAATGAGGCAGACATCAAATAGAAGACATTTGCCAAATGATGAGACAGTAGTACCAACAGCAGCAGTTTTTGAATTAATTATATTAGAACAGAAGAATTTATTAAGGCAGGCCTCAAATAGAAGACATTTGCCAAATAATCAGGCAGTAGTATCAATAGCAGCAGCAGTAGTATTGGAATAAATTATATTAGAACAGAATAATTAAATGAGGCAGGCCTCAAATAGAACACATTTACCAAATGATGAGGCACTAGTATCAACAGCAGCAGCAGTAGTATTGGAATCAATTATATTAGAACAGAAGAATTACATGAGGCAGGCCTCAACTAGAGGACATTTGCCAAATGATGCAGCAGTAGTAGCATTGGAATCAATTATATTAGAACAGAAGAATTTAATCAAGCAGGCCTCAAACAGAAGACATTTGCCAAATGATGAGGAAGTAGTACCAACAGCAGGAGTTTTTGAACTAATTATATTAGAAAAGAAGAATTAAACGAGGCAGAACTCAAACAGAAGACATTTGCCAAATAATGAGACAGTAGTACCGACAGCAGCAGTTTTTGGATTAATTATATTAGAAAATATGTAATAAATGAGGCCGGCCTCAAACAGAAGACATTTGTCAAATGATGAGGCAGTAGTACCAACAGCAGCAGTTTTTGAATTAATTCTATTAGAACAGAAGAATTAAATGAGACAGGCCTCAAACAGAAGACATTTGCCAAATGATGAGGCAGTAGTACCAACAGCAGCAGTTTTTGAATTAATTATTTTAGAACAGAAGAATTAAACGAAGCAGGCTTCAGACAGACTAAGCAGCAAGCAGCAATACTAGAAGCAAAATTTTTAGAAGCCATATTAGGCCTCAACCATAAGAAATTAGCCGACTAAGCGGCAATATTAGAAGCAACATTTTTTGGCAACATATCCAGTGGATAACCGTGTCAGCTTCTAAATGACCAACCCACCTGCGGCAATCTAGCACCTCCAGAGCACTGTGCCAGTTCTGGCCACTGGTCGAGCCTCAATACCCAAAACTGATTGAGGTCATCATCATGGCATCCTGCACGCTTACTGACTCATGTAGTCAGCCACCTTATGCTCCACTCGATGCTGGTGGTGGCTTTGTGTACTGACTGAGCCTGCTGCTACCCATTGAGGCTCGAAAAAGTTCTTCCACACACCCATGAGATCTCCACCTTTGCTGCTGCTGCTGCTAGGCCCCCGTCTCTGCTGGGTGTGTGGTGTAGTGGAGGTTTGAGACGTGTCAGACTGGGGGAAGGCCTCCACTAGTTTTTAGCACAGAGCCCTCCTCAACTGACCCACTCTCTTATCTCTCTGGCTGGGTACAAGGAACTCCCCCAACTTCCCCTTGTACCGTGGGATCAAGTAAAATGCCCACCCAATAATCATCCCAGTCTTTGATGGAACAGACCCGGCGATCGCTCTGGAGGCAAGTCTGCATATGGGCAGCCATGTAAAAGAGGTGCCCCAACCAACCTCTTCTTGACTGCCCTCCAGATGCAGCAGGTCATCTGGCTTAACCGGCCCCTGCTCTGTACCCTCGGAGTCGAGGACAATAGCTGGGGTGTTTGGGTGGTGTGTGCCCTGATCACCATGCTATGCAGGCACCCAGTCCTCCTTTCCCTCATCCACATCAGTGGGCACCATCTCCTCCTCATCTTGCCTCCCAGCCCCTTCTGCCTGCCTACGGGGCCTACTCTCCTCCCCTTCTCCTAAGGAGGAGGAACACCAGGGGTATGACATCGCTAACACACGTGTTGTCCCTACTAACAAAGAGTGTGGCCTGCTCAAAGGGGGCAAGTACTCTGCAGAGCTGCCTCATCTGCTGCCACTGCTCTGCACTGAAGTACCCTAAATCTGCCCCCTGAGTACCCCTGGCACTGTGCTCCAGCGGGTAATTACTGACCCCCAGTGCTCCCCTACGAGGAGCTCCACCATGTGCAGGGTTGAATTCCAGCGCGTCAGCAGGTCACAGATGAGCCGTGGGGGACCTGCGAAAATGGCCACATATCCTTCTGCAGCATGTCACCCAACCCTTGGCAGCTCTTGAGGAAGCGCTGTACCACAAGGTTGAGGATATGTGAAAAGCAAGGCATGTTGGTCAGGTGACCTAGGCGGATCGCAGCCAGCAGGTTGTGACCGTTGTAGCAAACAATGTTACCTGCTTGGAGCTGGCGGGGAGTGAACCACCTCTGCACCTGAGTCTG
>CM044445.1:22339975-22350692 GCA_024363595.1 Xenopus borealis
ATTGTCTGCTAGATACTTTATCACTTGTGTCCAGAAGGTGAAGGTGTATCGACACTCCCAAATTAAATGGAAAAAGTCTGCTACTGGAGTTTGGCATCTGGGGCAGTGGTCAGAAGGTATTTGGCCCATTTGCTTGAGGCTAGTGGGAGTTATGTACACATGGTGTATAATTTTGTATTGAATGAGTTTATCTCTTAGTGAGATAAGGACTAAAAAGCCATTTAAACATTAAATAAACCCAACAGCGTTGTTTTTGTCTCCAATAAGGATTGATTATTTGGTAGTTAGGGTCAAATACAATGTACTGTTTTATTAATCCAAAGAAAAAATGAGAATTATTTGATTAAAGTGAAGTCTATGGGAGATGTCTATCTTGTAATTCAGAGCTTTCTGGATAATGGGTGCAATGTCTGTACTGTAAAATACCACTATTCTTCAGTGAGTACACCTTATTGGCAAATTAAACAAAGTCTCTCTACGCTGTGACACTGAGCAGTGTGTTTCATGGTAGCATTGAGCACCAGGCAGTGAAACTGAAACCATTCTTTTCCCCTTGGATTTCTTGATTCTCCCTCGGCGCTTACATTGAACTGATTCTCCCTCATATACATTATCTTTGGGATGCTGATGACACAAGCTGCCAGTGACCTTTGTCTCTGATGCTATCTCCGGCCTGATTATCTCTGCCCCATATGTACTTACACACAAAGTGAAACTGACCTTTTCTTTTGTACCTTCCCCCCTCGGTCACTAAAGAAGATAGGGAGAGGGCTGACCTTTCATATTATTTGGACAGTGCTCTCTCCCAGTTGGAGAAGACAGAGGATGGATGAAGTGCTCCAAAACTGAATAAATCCTGTGTATATAAAGGGACATTGTTAATCCCAACTCTGTTTAAACACTGTCGGAGTACTTTCCCAGCAGAGGGGTCTTACATACAGAGGATATTCTACAAATAAACACTGCACACAGGAGTCCTGTGTATTGATCACTTACACCCCACCTTCTTGTAAACAAACACACTGCAGTATAAAGTAGTGAAGAGTATGCCCTGCTCGGGGTGTGACTGCTATGTGTCCTTACAGACAGTCATCGTTACTCTGTCGATTTATACACTGTCTACAGATACATGATCCCTACAACATTATCCCCACACAATGAGCTCCGATAAATAACCAGTCCCCCAGCCATGTACATACAGGGTTGTATACAACATTAAGCAATTAGAGCAAGAGAGTGACCCACAAATCCTGGAGCAAATTAACATTAGGAACATCAGCGGATGAAAGCAATGTTAAAATTAACATTAGGAACATCAGCGGATGAAAGCAATGTTAAAATTCCAAAGAAAGGGATATGCAGCCTTCAGTATGCTGCTGAACTGCAAATCCCATCAGGACTGCACCAGCTAAGGAAGAGATGTGATGAGTTTTGCTTTTCTTACTTTAAAGGAGTTGTACCATGGGACTTTTGGTCATAGAATATACCAGATCAGCCCACGTATGGCTTCCTTAAATACAGGTATAGGAACTATTAGCATTTTTTCTTGGGATATTCTGGATAAGGAATCTATCTGTAACTTGGATCTCCATACCTTAAAAATAATAATAAAATAAACCCAATCAGATTGTTTTACTTTTGGATTCATTATATCTTAGTTGGGATCAAGTACAAGGTACTGTTTTATTGTTACAGAGAAAAAGGAAATCATTTTTAAAAATTTAAATGATTTAATTATAATGGAGTCTATGGGAGATGACTTTCTTGTTATTCTGAGCTTTTTCATAATGGGTTTCTGGATAGCGGATCCCATACCTGTATATGCTGACATTCCATCCAATGTGACAAGCATAAAAATGCAAGGGTATTGTGAGCAATATTTACAATTGGGCACAATTTCTGTCCCTGTCCATTTACTTGTTGATATTTAAGTGGAGGCCGAAAGAAAGAACAGAGATATAATAATAAATAATGTATATGTTACAAATTCGTGCTTGTGATATATAGAAATAATACAACACAGCTGTTTCCAAGCCATTTTATATCCTATAATGAATGATTTGTTTATGTATATGTACATGTCCTACTATAAATACTGTATCTCTAATCTATAACCCAGTTACTCCATATTGGAACAGGGGAGAACCACTGAGAACTTGAAGTTGCAAACCTACAGAAAGGCAATATAACTTTGAATGAATGCCCTACCCATTACTATAATCAGCTTGGGGAGCTCAATATAAATATTAGAATGTCTGTATTTATTTCTGATCAACCAGGTTTAACTTATATAAGGGCACATGATTAATTAAAAATCACAGCACCCATAATGGCCTTGCCTGAAGTCAGCAGGTGTGGTGTTTATACAAATGGCCTGCAGGTGGCACTGTGCATACATAGGACTTTCTGTACAACTTGAAAGTGAAAGTAAGTCTTAATGCTGTTATGTAAGGGCTGCATGACCTGCTAATAAAGCACTGTTATACTCTCCTTATCCTCGGCTACCAAACACAACAGCAGGCATGCTTGGTTCTCCATTAATGTATAAAGGCATTCTGATTAGCCCAAGCTCTCTGAAATAACAACAACCAAATTGGTAGTAAGAAGTAAATGGACAGACAGACAGATGGGATTTTGGCAAGATTGATGGCATTTCTTTTTCTTTGACAGCCTCAAGTCTATTAGTAGCAAATAGCTTCAATGAAGAGAGAAAGCAGAAATGCACTGAAAGGGCAGCTCCCTGTATTATGTCCCCATACCTAAATAAATGAAAAGTCTAAAAAAGGATGCTAGCTATTGTAAGGCACAGATGTGTCTACTCGCTACTTAAAATTAACACTCTGAGGCTGAAGAATACAGTTTTGCAGCCATACAGATTTGTATGGTCAGCAGAGATTGTGGCTGTGATACCTTGCATTTTGTGATAATGTAATAATATAACATGATACATATGTATAAAAGGATATTGCAAAAAAAGTTATAGGTACTTTGCTTCCTAATTGCTCTAATGAGAATGGGCTTCTTCAGTATGTAACCTGCTTGTTTGGGATATACACCCTTCTGTTGTGCAACTGTGGAATATTTTCCTTTATAAATAGATACAGACTAATAATAATATTTATAATAATAACTGATGGGAAAAAATGTAAAAGAACCCCTGCATATAACCACTTTATAGCTTATCTCTGAGTTCTGTTGTCTTAGGGAGAGGGCTGAATAAGAGAACAATCTTTTATTATGTCATCCGTAAAAAAGCAGCAGCCTTTATAACATTAGCCTATTGTGGGCTGGATTCTGGCCAGATTTTTCAGATTCCTTTAATTATTACATACCTTATCAATTAGGTCACCCATTATTTTTTGTTTTACAATCTGGTTGGCACCTGAGCCGTCAGGAGCCATGGTTGACCCCCTCCTTTTTAAGAGATCTTGGTGATAGTTGATGGAGCTGTGTTACAGGCTCCATTATGTTCTAGTCTGTCTGATGCCCATAGATATCATGTTTAGTGAAGATACTGCTATTATATGTGACTAACTGTTGTGTGAAGTTTTTCTTACTGCTGCAACACCTTAAATGTTCCATAAACACTTTATTAAACAAGTCCTATCAAAGCTAAATTGGAGAGCATGGAAAGCATTTACTGTGTCTGGGAGCAAATATAATTTATGTCTAATTGGATAATTGACATCAATAGACAGTTCCAGGTTGCTCCATTCAGCTTTATTCTGTCACTATAAGCCACCCTGTAGTTTTTTAGTTTTTTTTCCCAAGTGCCATTTGGAGATTCTTGCTTTAGCACTTCCTTCATATTATTATTATTATTATTATAGGGTAGGCCTAGTAGGCACCCTAGGGGAGTAGTAGGGACCAAGGAGGAAGCTTAGGGCTCAAAGGTCCAATAGTGTAGCACAGGCAAGGATCAGG
Source organism: Xenopus borealis (assembly GCA_024363595.1). Classification (NCBI taxonomy): domain Eukaryota; kingdom Metazoa; phylum Chordata; class Amphibia; order Anura; family Pipidae; genus Xenopus; species Xenopus borealis. The sequence continues at coordinate 22,343,900 of CM044445.1, forward strand.
CAGAAACAGGTCAAAGTCCAGGCAAAAGGTTGTATTAGCAGGAACAAAACAATACAAAGTCCATGCAATGGTCAAATACAGCAAAACAGGATCAAAAACACACCCAGGATCAATAGCAATAGAATCCTATAATTGGGCGCCATAATGATGTCCAATGCGCCTTTAAATATTCAAATTTTGCGCTAAAACGGCGCAGGCGCGTGACGTCACCACGCCGTGACGTAATCACGCCGGCGCCGATACCCACGTGGCGGCCATGGGTGCCGCCACTGTGGGAGCGACGCCGGAACGAAGAGGACACGCTGCCCGGAGCTGCAGGTAAGACTCCGGGCGGCGCATTCCTGACAGTACCCCCCTCCACACGGGGGGCCCCAGGACCACCAGGACTGGGACTGTGGAAAAAACGTGGAACAATGAGTAGCAATAAAACAAGAAATAAACATAGGGAAACAGGCAGGAACATAAACAGTAATGGGTATAGGCAGCACATGCAGGAAAGGAGACTCCTTGGAGACTATTGTAGAGACCCTGAGATTTGGGTGTAGTTTAATCAAGCAGTTTCCCCTCCATATTTGGAGGGTCCTTAAGTAACTCAGGCAGCTATGTCCCTTTTCCTGGGTCCATATTAGTTCCTGGGGATTGTCCACTAGATGCACTGTGTAACAATATAAAAGGAGATAGCACCATGTGCTCAGGGTCTTACTCCTGGGACCGTGCCTCCCAGAGAGGTGTTACAGGGCCCAGGTCTGGTTCCTCTAAAGTTAGGTTTAGCCAGTGGTAGTAGTCACTTTAGGAGTGAAAGGCAGCTTAGGGCAGCTACCGAGCAGCTGTGGCTCCAACAAGGAGAAATAGTGGGGTTAGGACCCCGTGGTATGTACACCACTAGATCAGGGATTACAGTGGGTGAGTTGAGGACCAGATAGGGTGCCAAGACCCAAGACCCCAAGCTGAATACAGTGGGTGAGGTGAGGACCAAATTGGGTGCCAAGAAACAAGACCCCAGGCTGTGAAATCCAGGACCTAGTGCTATCCACCTGAGAGGAGACAGTACCTAGTGAGAGGGTAACTATCCTGTTGAAACGTGAATCACTGCTGCCTGCTATCTATCTGCATATTGTCTTTATCATCCCACTGGAGGGGTTATCAAAGTATCCTACTACGCTGTCTGTTCAATAAATAAGTTCAAGTTTGCTGCAAAGAACTGTGTCTGACTGAATCTCCAACTGCACTGAACAACTCCAAGTACCGGGAGTTGCAGGGAGTTGCATGGGTACACTGGGGGTCCTGGGCACAAGCTAAGCAGTTAGCCGGGTCACACACATTCCACAAATCCACAGCTAAAGCTACACCTACGGGTGCGCTACACTATAAACAGTGGATGCTGTCGGGGAAAGTCCACTGGAGTTGTCGGCTGCAAAGGCTGCAGGGAAAGTCCCTCTGGAACAGTAGGTCGCGGAGACTGCTGGGGAAGCCCCTCAGGAGCTGTAGGCAGCAGCAGCTGCTGGGGAAGCCCCTCTGGAGCTGTAGGCAGCGGCGGCTGTTGGGGAAGCCCCTCTGGAGCTGTAGACAGCGACGGCTGCTGGGGAAGCCCCTCTGGAGCAGAAGGCAGTGAAGTCCGCTGAAGACCCAGTTGCTGAGGATTGGCTGGTCCGGGGGTAGAAACCAGCTGGGAGACAGGCAACACGGAGGAGTGGAGCGACAAAGAGGTAATGACTCTGGAAGGAAGAAAAGCTGAAGCTTGTTCCTCAGGAAGATGCTCCACCACGGCGGGCTGTGAACAAGGATATTCTTCCATCAGGGAAGCAAAGTTCAGGTGCGTGGGAGTAGCATTAAGACAATGCCGTTGACAATATGAACTCCAATGGGAGACTTGACTAGAGGACCTTCGCTTCGTTGTTCCAACCAGTCTCTGCAAGCAAAGTACGGAATTATGGCATAATCGGCCACCGTCCGAGTCCCTTGGCGAATCTGCATTAGCCGCGAGGAAGCAGACGCGACCCGACCAAGAGTGTCAAAAATAGTCCGTAACTCAGAAATAAGTATAATGTAACCCACCTTGGCACGATCAGAAGAAAATTGACTGGGGAGTAACGTGAACTGGATTTCACACTGGTTCAGGAATCCTCTACAGGCTTGAATATCGCCACCGTAGAGAGGAGGCGCTGGGATACGTGGTTCAGAGGAATGGAAAGAAGACACCGGAGATTGAGTCGAGGTGGGTGAAGAGGCTGGCAGCGAAATAGACATCTTGTCCAATATGGCCGTTAGGGCTAAGCCATAATTAGACTGCTGTGCTTCATAGATGTCCATGCGATCAATCAAACCGCGTAGCGCTTGTCCGAAGTCTTGTGCAGCTTCCTCAGTGGGGTCCATGGCCCAATTATACTGTTAGGGTAGGCCTAGTAGGCACCCTAGGGGAGTAGTAGGGACCAAGGAGGAAGCTTAGGGCTCAAAGGTCCAATAGCGTAGCACCGGCAAGGATCAGGCAGAAACAGGTCAAAGTCCAGGCAAAAGGTTGTATTAGCAGGAACAAAACAATACAAAGTCCATGCAATGGTCAAATACAGCAAAACAGGATCAAAAACACACCCAGGATAAACAGCAATAGAATCCTATAATTGGGCGCCATAATGGCGTCCAATGCGCCTTTAAATATTCAAATTTCGTGCCAAAACGGTGCAGCATTGCGGTGCCGTGACGTAATTACGCCAGTGCCGCTACCCACATGGCGGCCATGGGCGCCGTCATTGTGGGAGCGACACTGGAACCAAGAGGACGCACCCCCAGGAACTGCAGGGCGGCGCGTTCCGGACAGCATCAGCAAGGTGTTTAGAGTCTTAAATTAACCACGAGTGCAACCGCCCAGGGCTAGTTGGCAGAGATAACCTCCACAAGTAAATCCCCCCTCTAAAAATTACCTTGTCAGAAAGGGGTTGTTTTGGGCACTATTAAATGCACTATTTTCAAATATTCCAAAAACTCAGCGCCTGAAATACTGCCGCATAGCCGATCAGTAAAAAATAGCCCATTAGACACTCCTTCCAGTTCTTGTCAACTCAGTTGTTCAAAAAACTTTGTTTGAATTTGGTATTTAGGCTACTGTCACAAAAGGAGAAATGCCTTGCGTGCCCTTTGCCTTAAATTGCCTGGAACATCACTGTCTTGTATTTTCCATACTATATCACACATGGTACAAATACAAGATTGACCCGAGCTGATCTGTGAGCTGATCATATGAACAGGATGCTACAGCTATTCCTATCACTTTCAATAAAGATTTATATTCATATGCATATAAGAAGGCCCCAAGAGCTCATTCAGCACAGAAATTTCTAGCTACCCAATCTAGACCAGTCATTTGCTTGCTTCATGTGCTGTTCCTTGTAGCCTTGGGAAAGTAATGTCATTGCCTTATGCTTCCAGCATTAGATTGTATGCTCTACAGCCTAGGTACTCTGTGATTTAAAAATTCTGTGTTCAGCATTGTACCCTCATAAATAAGGAAATACTGAAGCTCACTATATAAAATTCAGTGTCTCCTTGCTGGCAAGAATATGCTGCCAGCAAGGCCCCAGGCCTTGACCTGCTGTAACCTTGCGGATTTCCCTAGAATAAATTAATAGGAGCACATGGTGCCTATACAAACACAGACTTTATTACTCACTATAAAACTTGTTACTATATTGGCAGCCTGACACCTGCAGTTACAGCTAAGCCTTTGCGGGAGAGAGACAGAATAAAAGAGACACACTTATAGTATATATCTGCCAGCATGGGGAGCATGCGTCTCCATTGCTCAGAGCAGAGGAATCCCACGTATCAGAGGATCTTTATTTGCTCAATGCTACACTGACTGCCAGCAATGCTATGATCACCTCTGCTAGACACAAATATATATTTTCCATTTATCTGATCTGATATAACTTCAGTGCAAAAAAAATATACAGTGGGTAAGATCAGCATTTCAGTTAGCCATGTCACTGGGAAATGGGGGGGCTGCGGCAGATCCCTGCAACTGTCACACTAATTATAGTAAGGGGCTCAGCCTTCAGTCAAACCTATTTATTGTGATCATGTCACAGCAATTAAACTGCCATAGAAAGACCTCAGAGAATGATATTGTAGGGGACGTTTACAATTTGTTAATTGAAAGGGCAAAGTGCAGATGAAGCCCCCAACCAGGTGCAGGGAGTGAGCAGTACCCGTTGCATGCTGGGACTGAGACTGTTTCGAAGACTTTCCACCCCTGAATTCCTCTGAAGTAGTGAAGCCCATGAGGACATGAAGAGGATATTTATTGCTCAACATCTTCCCCTCTCCCAGCCAAAATTCATCAGTCTTTTCATGTACATTCCAGTTATTAAAGCTCATGTTATCACCCATTTAGTAATCAGTTGTATCACTGGTTTGGCTTTGAGTTGGCAGCACTGTGACTGATGCACAGCTTTCAGGGAGACTGTTGGATCTTGTCCTCTACCCCATTAACCTTATGGACTAATGTGCTTGTTTTTCTTCTGACAGCTCCACTAATTGCTCTCTGAAAAGCAAACACAAGAATCAGACAACCCCATTTTCCCTTAAATTACTTTCAGATATATGGGGTATATATCCCTCCTTAGCTTGTCCCGCACTCACCTTCCCCCACTGCACACAGAAGGAGCACAGGCAGGGAATTAGTTTAACCCCATTCACCACATAGCCCGCCTTAGCCCATCTGCTCAGGGGGTGGAATAATGAATTGTTGGCCAGTCTAGAAAGGAAATGGCTGTACAACTCAGAGATTGGATCCTTAGCAGTTATGCAGTTTTCACATGGACAAAAAAGTTGAACTTGATGTACATGTCTTTTTTCAGCCTCAACTGCTATGTATTTTTTGTTATTTATATTAATTTATTAATGTTACTTTATTTTTCTAGGGACCTCATTTCCCCTTTAAATGCCTACAAGCCATACTAGTGGCTTAACCACAAGGGAACAAAGGCCTTTAAATTCTTTAGCTAAAAACAAGTTCTCACAAATTATCCAATACTGTAGTATGTTTGCTGCGGAAGGAAGAGTATAGATGAGCAATCTGGGTTCTTTATGTATAATAAATGGGATATATTTGTACAAGTAGAGATGTAGTCAATATTACGAGCAAATGTATTCCATATGACTTACAGCATACATGCTGTGACATGAAACCACTGACAGCTTTTCTACTACAGTTTCTGGTCCCTTCTGAAACACAAGGACACATATCATAGAATCTTGTATGTGTCAAAACAACTAACCCTAATGTATCATTCAGCTGTCAGTTCAGTGAAAAGACAAAGGGGCAGATTTACTAAATTCACATGTATTCACATGATTGATTCGAAATTTGATCGAATTTTCAAAAAGTCTTGAATTCAAATTTCAAATATGCTAATTAGGTGACTTAGACCAGGGAATTCTGTAAATTCGATCTAATTCTAATCAAATGATTCGGATAAAAATCTATTCGAATATTCAACTATCGAATTACTTCCCCTTTAAATTTTTATTTCGATCGAATGGTCAAAATCGTTCGAATCTATTTGATCATACGATCAAATTTTTATAATTTCGAATTGCAGTAAAATCCTTCGAATTCAAATTCGAAGGATTTTAATTCCCTAACTATTCCCATGGTCGAATTTCGAATTTTTTTCAATTCGAAATTCAACCAATAGTAAATCTGCCCCATAGAGTATGGCTTAATACTGTGCATTATTACAGGTATGGGATCTGTTATCCAGAATGCTCAGGACCTGGGGTTTTCCAGATTAGGAGTCTTTATGTAATTTGGATCTCCATGCCTTGTCTACTAAATAAAAAAAGAAAAACATTAAATAAACCCAATAGGATTGTTTTGTTTCCAATAAGGATTATATATATTAGTTGGAATCAAGTACTGTAGATGGTCCTGTTTTATTGTTACAGAGAAAAAGGAAATCATTTTAAATTGAATTATTTGATTAAAATGGAGAAAATGCCTGCCCTCTTAAGACTCTAGGGCAGCTAGGATCCCCAACCTTTTGAACCGGGGAGCAACACTCACAAGTAAAAGGAGTTGGGGAGCAACACTAGCATAAAATATGTTCTTGGGGTGCCAAATAAGTGCTGTGATTGTCCATATGGTAGTCCCTATGTGGATTGCCAACCTACATTGAGGCTTTGTTTGGCATTACACCTGTTTTTTATGCAACCAAAACTTGCCTCCAAGCCTGAAATTAAAAAATAAGCCCCTGCTTTGAGGCCACTGGGAGCAACATCCAAGTGGTTGGAGAGCAACATGTGGCTCACGAGCTACTGGTTGGGGATTACTGCTCTAGGGGGCATATTTACTAATGGTCGAATTCCGAATAAAAAAAAAAAAAGGGAATAGTGGGGAAGTAAAGTCCTTCAAATTCGGCTATCGAATTAGAAGGATTTTACCGCAATTCAATCGAATATAAAAAATTTGATCGGCCGAATAGTCGAATTGAATTAGAATCGAATATTCAAACGATTTTAATCGATCAAATTTTTTTTTTTCGATCTAAACTGATGATTCCCAATTCAGTAGCTTGATCCTGGCGAAGTAGATGGTAGGATAAAAATTTAAAGGGGAAGTATTCGACCATCGAATATTTGAATAAAATTTTATTTGAATCATTTGAATATTCGAAGATTTGAATTCGAATTTAAATTAAATTCAATCGAACTTCGAATTTTCACGTGAATTTTGTAAATCTGACCCTAGGTAGAGGGCTCCAGAAGACCTTATGTGTGTCCTTGTGTGTGCTACAGT
>CM044445.1:22553738-22586995 GCA_024363595.1 Xenopus borealis
CCCAATGATCCTTATAAATATGAGATACAGTTAGGTCCATAAATAGGAGATACAGTATTTTTCACAAAGTCCCAAAATGGCCCGAGTGAGCTCAGCTTGCAGTCTCAGGCTTCACTTGCGCTGTTTTGTTTCACCAAATAAACAATAGTAGCAGACTCTTACACTGAAGTCCATTGTGGGAACTCATGCAGGTGTGCCCCCTCATGTCAAGCCAAGGTTTAAGTCAGGGGGTCACGGGCAAGTACAAAGCTTGCGGAAAGACACCTGAGGTAATTATGTGACCCCCCGCCGTGGCAGCTCTTTGGGCATACTCATTGACTACCATTTTTTGTAGGCTCCCATAATGCACTGTTTCAGAAATTCACTTTTAGACCAGACGCAGCTCTAAGAATAAAATTAAAAACATAGGTTAAAGGAATAGTAATACCAAAAAATAAAAGTTTAAAGTAATGAAAATATGTTGCCCTGCACTGGTAAAACAGAAGTTTGCTTAAGAAACACTACTATAGTTCATATAAACAAGCTGCTGTGTAGCAATGGTGGAAATTGAAAAAAAGGCTATATGGCACAGGTTAAGTGGTGGATGACAGATAATATCACTATGTTCTACAGTGCTTATCTGCTATGTAACCTGAGCCTTTTCTCCTTTGAATGGCTGCCACCATGGCTACACAGCAGGTTATTTATATAAACAATAATAGTGTTTCTGAAGCAAACCAATAATGACAGCAGCACTCAGATAATATTGAAAAGGTGAATAACTTTACTCAAAGTGTCTTAGGCAACGTTTTGGGCTACTCTGGCCCTTTGTCAAGCCTTCAGTTACCAATGTCAGCATGTGTTTAAACACCCACAAAAATAGTGTCACATTTCCCACCTCCATATTACCCACAATTCACAGTGAAACATTTTAGTGCATTAAAATCTCCATAGTAAAGTACTTTCTTTTTCAACTTATAATTGTGGTATGTGTTATATATAATGGATTTATATAATGGATATATGGATTTACTTATATAACAGTTGTTACACTTTTACAAATAGTTTGTTACATTTTATATTTCTCACTGTTTTGGAACATTATATAAACAGAAGTCACAGAATACTATATTATATATAACACATCACATTTATAAGTTTAAAACGTACTTAACTATGGATATTTTAGTGCCCTAAAATGTTTCACTGTGAATTGTGCGTAATATGGAGGTGGGAAATGTGACTTCACCTATTTTTGTGGGTATTTAAACACATGCTGACATTGTTAATTGAAGGCTTGACAAAAGGCAAGAGTAGTCTAAAAAGTTCCTAAGACACTTTAAGTAAAGTTTTTCCCCTTTTCAATTTTACTGAAGTGCTGCTTTTTTATTGGTTTGCGGAATTCCGCAGAATCCAGTTGGATGCGTTTAAAGGTGTTTTGACATTTGGACAGTAACTAACGAACAAAATGTTTACGAAGAGCAGGGTGTTGGCAAAGCCCAGGCCCAGGGTACCATCAATACACCCTCCTTCCTCATCCAGAAACTTCAAGAAGACTTCAAGAAGCCATGTTTGAGTCATGGGAAACACCCAGTGGCTCTAAAGAGTGCAATGTATAGCTGTCAATCACAGAAAGGGTCTCAGCATCGGACAGCCTAGGCCAGAAGGCATTCCGGGGGAAGGCAGCTGACAACAAGAAAGGACACTGGCAGTCGGTAGGAACAGGCAATTTGCAAGCAGGGTAGAACCTGAACCTGCATCTGCGTGTAAAAGAGTCCAGAAGATAAAAGAAACAAACGATCAGGTATTAAGAGCGACGGCGAGAAGGGAGCACAGTTTGCTGAAGGAATAGTTTTGTGTCTGGGAAGCCAGGAGAATGTTTTCATAGTCAGACAGCAAATCGTGCGGGTGCAGACAGACCTAGGTGTGACTCACTGTACCTGTCTGCACTGCCTGGGCCCTGCTCATCAATAAACAGGTAGAAGCCCAACGTGACTGCACGCTAATTCTGTATGATCACACGGAAGCAACAACACTAGCAAAGAGTCTGTTTATATAACCTGCATGCACAAAAAGCCACTGCCGCAATCTATTCGTAGAGGAATAAACAATGAATATTGATTAATACAGCACCATTAGTGTCATTCATTTACTGCAGGTGACTATGGGAAGGGAAAAACAACCTCTGAAAAAAAAAAATGAAATGGAGTGATTTCCTCTAGGGCACAGACCAGGACAGAGGTGTTTCAGGGCAGACTGCATTATTATTATTTCTGTTTGTACTGGAATAAATTATTTGAATACATCTGCTGGAAAGGAAGCCCCCCTATAAGATATATTGGATCTAACTGTCAATGAATATCAGACAACCAACTACTGCATGAAATGAGAATGAAGAGAAACATGCTGATAGTGAATATAAACTTGATTATTTCAGAAACTATGCAGAATATTTAATTGATTGTATTTTGAAGGTTACTTATTTCAGTGTGATGAAGCTTATATTAAATAGTCCCCACCCATTTATGTCCAGGCCCACCAACGAAGCGTATCCCTTTCCCCAATGTTGACCCCAAAATGTTTTTCAATGAAGCACATAAAAGCGATATACAATGAAACCTGTCTTGGTACCTTTACCTCCACTCTGACAAATCTTTGTTTTATTCTTGCATGCTTGACCGCTAAAACAATTTTGGTTGTCTAGTAAGAGAAGTTTTTCAAGTCAAATTCGCTGATAACTCAAGTCATGGTATTTTGCCCCCTGGTGCATTGGAAAGCAGCGTGTCCCATGGGTTAGGAACCAGTTAAATGTTTTATTCGGTTGGCTGCCAGTGAAAGTTTCAGGCGTACATAAAAAAGCTATATTTCTCTCCTCCAACATATATATTGCTGTCGCCGGGGGAAGGGATAAAACCCCGGCAGTCTGAGAGGCAGAACACAAAGGCAGTCTCATAGGAGTGGGCTAGTTGTGCACATTCCACTGCTCCGGGTTCCTTGGGAGAGCTATCAGGTGGCAGGCCCCAATTTTCTTATTGTTCTGGGAGGTGTTTTCTGATGGGAAAGGTGAAGAGGGGATTTGTGAGGTCTGAAAAACGATCCCTCACAGTTGGGTAAACAAGAAATGCTTTGTTGCCCGGCCGGATTCACAAGCTGTGTAATAAAAGCGTGTGCTTAATGTGTGTGTTGACGTGTACAGACCTGTGAGCGTGTGCTAAAGAAAGCCAGCCAGGGCAATGCTTAATACACAGACTCAGCCACTGCATCCCTACGGAAGCCACCGGAGTTTCAATGGCCGTGTGGCTTGCACCAAGAGCAGCACGGTTACATGGAGGAAGTTGGCGTTAGTGTTCAGCAAGCGTGACATTCCATGCTCGCCCGCAGGGAAAGGGTTAAAGAAAAACATAGATGGGTCTATTGAAAAGGACTACAAACTTGCCAGGCAGGAACTACTGCTTAACAAGCTCATGAATATTAACGCTGGAAATTAGCATATCCTTAGGGCTTTTGGCTCTGTTGGGGGTGGCAAAGAAATCTGTTGTGTGTGTGGTGGGAGGGAAAGAACAAGGGTAGCCCCCCCCACCCTCAGGTTCTTCCGCCTGACAAATCCCTTTCACGTCCCAGTTTGGCTTTTGTTTCAGGATTTCCACAATTGTGCTGCGGTCTTTAAAGCTGTGTTATCTCATTACGTTCCTTGGCTCTTAATGGGCCCCATTTGCATATGAGAGAGCTAAACAAGCACCCCTCTCAATTCCTCACAACTCCTCTTTATACCGGTGAAGTGGGGAAGTTAGCGATCAAAGGCGTGCAACACAGCCTACATTCCTGGCCAATTCAACTGCATAAAGACTGGCAAAGATGGGGAGGGGCAAGGAAAGATGAATAAACACCTAAATGAAGTACAAAAAAATTATTTCCAGTAATGAAACCTATACTGCCCCCCCCCCCAACCTTAAAGTGTCCATTCACGCTACAATTACTATCTTTCCAGGAAAGATTGTTTCAATAAACACTATAGAGATGAATTGGCAGATATACAGATAGAATTCTAACTGTAACTTGATTCTGCATTAACAATGAGTGATGTTCGGGTGCCTTCAAAAAGGTGCCCGATCAAAATTTCCAGGCCAGCGATGAGCCGACTAAAGCTCCCCATAGACGCAACGATATTTCCCTGCGGAACGATCAATCGTAGGGAAGTCCGACCAATCTGTCAAATTATCGTGCGGTTAGTGGGATACAAACGATCGTTCGTCTTACGATTTTTTGTCCGACATTGGTCTGATGATTGATCGGCCAGGTTAGAAAATCTTTATCGGTCCCCATGCAATCTACCTATGTTAGCAGGGCAAGCAGGCTGCGATCCTTCCGTTTTGCTGCAATATTGCCTGAAATGGTCTTTTTAGTTGATGGACACATCAGGCATTTAAACGATCGTTTTGAGACAATCGTGGTCTCACGATAACCAATGGATCTTTCAAAAATCTTTACGTCTATGGCCAGCTTAAAGCTGGGTATAGACTATAAGATCCGCTCATCTAGTAACATTGTGGCAGGGCTATATCGGGGGTATACAACGAGGGTAATGGGTTACGACGAGGGTAATGGGTTACGACGTGTCAGTCTTTCCGATTGATATCGTGGCCAGATATCGATTGGGAAGACCCAATGGAAGCCCCCATACACGGGCAGATAAGCTGTAAAATTGGTCTAAATGACCGATATCGGCAGCTTTATCTGCCAGCTATGGCCAGCTTTACATCCATGTCTTCTACTGATTTTGGTCAGCTCATCTGCCGTCATGCACAAAACAAATATCATACGAAACTTGCTTTGGACGATAATATTGGTGCGTCTATGGCCACCTTTAACAAGGATTGAGGTTACAAGCAAAGGATCCAAAACAGGTCAATCATCAGAGAAAGATGCTGGGGGAGAGATTGACATTGGCTTGATATAATGTCACGGTCACACATAGAAAATAGAAGTATTTTGAAAAAGTATTTATTTCTGGTGAACTATCTGAATACAAATGAGTTGAAAAAGTTGTTGGAAGGTGAACAACCCCTTTAATGCTATCTGTCACATATTCGGAAGGCAGGCAAGGGTTTCTGGCATTTGCATTTCTGTCATAGCTGAAGGCCTCTCACTTGCTATAGCCACACTGGCTGGCATCTTGGCACAGAGAGATACCCGTTTTAATGGCCTATATATGGTTGTTTTTCTTTGGGTGTTTCTCAAATAGCTGAGATTCTCCTTTTCCCATCCAGGAGCCAGTAAACAGGTCTGGCAGAGGGACCTTTAACCCTTCCCTTACAGCTCAATGTGTAGCAAGAGAACGTGGGGGGGAATGCCTGAGTGCTAGTTCCCAAGGCCAGAAAAAGGCAAAATGGTCTATATCATGACTGGATCATTGTTACCGGGGATCATTTTCAAGAGGGGGGATGCCATGTAACTTATACACAGTCGCTCCTTGTTCCCTCCAACACTGCACTCCATGGCCGCTGTTCCCAAGCACCGGATCTCTTTGTGGTGAAGTACAGAACTGGGGTGGACAGCATCCTTGCTGTGAGAAGAAAACCCCCCAGTCCCTGCTAATTAATAGAGAACCCACCCAGGGGCCAGGACAGGGGGAGTGAAGCAGGCTATATACTTCAGACAAGTATAGCTACATTGTGTGGGGTTAAAGGGTGGCTCTTAATGGACTGTCCAAGACAAGGGACAAGCAGGAGTGTCTTTGTGGCCCGGCTCTGTGTGCTTATTCACGGGGCTCCCCCCATAAAAACACACTTAAGCTCTCTTCTTTCACACACCGGCCCTTATTGATGTACTCCCAACACACCCACTTTCTGCTTTCTAAATGGATTTACAAGATGCACCAGTGAGGCAGAAACAGGTTTCCATGGTAACCTTTGCTCCTTTTCATCCTCCTCAACCACCCCGAGTCCTCCCCCTTCGTGACATCCCCTCCTGTTCCTCTGCGCGGCTGCTTCTCACCTCAGAGGAGCACATGAGAAATACAAACATACCCACGCTTGTGTCATGACGGATGGGGGTCTCACATATGCCAGTCTTTATTTATACCCCATGTACCAGGGCCCGTGTAGTTGAACCGTGGGGGCGGGAGGGAACAGGTGTGCAGTTTGACCTGGAGGCAGGGAATAAAATTGCTAGAAGTAGAATTAAAATATATTTACAAGACACAGGTCTCAAAGCCCAGTGGGCGTGAATACCCTTTGAGATAACCGGGGGTTCAACAATCTATTGTTGCAGAAGCTTATTACAGACCAGTATAGCAGCAGAAGCCCATTTTCCATTGGGATCTCCTACAAGCCTTGCACACCAGACTCCCACTCATGGTCTCCCTTCCAGCTTTAATTAAAAAGCTCAGGCTGTCAGTCACTCCTTCTCTGAGTTTTGTTCCCCCACTGTCATTTGCTGTCAAGGGCCTGCTCTTTCTGCCCGGGTACCCCCTGTGCCCTCCCCATACCAACCTCCTCTCACAGCCTCCAAAAAGAATAAACGTTACACCCCCCCCCCCGTTGCCTCATACAGTGAATAGGAGCTGAATCCCTGCAGAGTGGAGCTGAGGAGGAGTGTGAATACAGGCACACCTATATACCCCTAAACATTCTAGGCTGGCCTTGCACTTACAATCACAGACTCTGCAAGCATAAAAGCAAACTAATACATGCACATACTTGGCATACTCAGCCACATACTGACAGTTGCTGTCAGAGAGGTGGGAGGATGGAAGAGAGGCCTTGGTTTATGTAGGATGGAGAGAGTTTGCTTTTCCAAGGACACTGCCCAGGAAGTGCAGGTAACTGTCCTGTCACAACATTTACATACACAGGTATGGGTGCAAGGACAAGGACAGAAACAAATACCAGGACAAAAAACACTAAATTGCATTGCTTTTAGGACAATGCAGAATTGTTTTCCCAGGCATATACAGTTTGCCTTGCAACCCTCTATATACATGAGTTATCAGAAACAAAATGACCCCACCAGTGGATGCCACATCCCCATTTACTTTATGTGATGTGCCCCCAAGTGGCAGGCAAGGGCAATGAACGTCTGTGTGAGACACTGGATTTCCTCAATTCAGTGAAATGCTGATGTTTCTACATCTTTAGATACTTTACATAAATTTTTCCATAAAAAGTACCAATAAACCTGTTGGAGATGTTGATTACCCAGAACCTCTGTGCAGCAATAATCACTGCGCCACCATCTGGGACATAATTATAGAGAGATTGCTTGGGGGGCACTGAATGATATGAAGTTTCCATATCTGAATAAGGTCTTATTCCCTAATTTTAATGGGTTCATGAAAGGCTTTTTTTACCTTAGGGTCCAGTAATTTATAGTTATGGTGTTGACCACCAGAGTGGAAGCTGCTGTAGCAGGTGTTAGACACTTATAGGGGAATGTAATATACGTCGGTAAGGCAAAAACTATTCGCAATGCCAAAAGATAAGCCTTTGCAAGAACAAATTTAGCTTTGCGTGAATGCAATATACCTTTTGCGTACCCGGAAACTGTTTAGTGACCACTCCCGCCAGCGGAAGGCCGTTTGCGAATTTTATACTTTGCGCTAATGCGCTTTTCAATATTTCAAGTAATATTTCAAGTAATAAAACTTCTTAATGAAAAAGTCACAATCTCCAAAAGATTACAACACCTTCAAGCACTTCTTAAGAGTTCGCAATTATAATCCGCAATGCACAATAACGATTCACAATGCAATAACAATTTAAAGGGATCCTGTCATGGGAAAAAACATTTTTTCAAAATGTATCAGTTAATAGTGCTGTTCCAGAAGAATTCTGCATTGAAATCCATTTCTCAAAAGAGCAAACAGATTTTTTTACATTTCATTTTGAAATCTGACATGGGGCTAGACATATTGTCAATTTCCCAGCTGCCCCAAGTCATGTGACTTGTGCTCTGATAAACTTCAATCAGTCTTTACTGCTGTACTGCAAGTTGGAGTGAAATCACCCCCTTCCTTTTTCCCCACCCAGCTGCCTAACAAAAGAACAATGGGAAGGTAAACAGATAACAGCTCCCTAACACAAGATAACAGCTGCCTGGTAGATCTAAGAACAGCACTCAATAGTAAAACCCATGTCCCACTGCGTACTATTCAGTTACATTGAGAAGGAAAAACAACAGCCTGCCAGAAAGCAGTTCCCTCCTGAAGTGCTGGCACAAGTGACATGACTGGGGCAGCTGGGAAATTGATAAAATGGCTAGCCCCATGTCAGATTTCAAAACTGAATATAAAAAAATCTGTTTGCTCTTTTGAGAAATGGATTTCAGTGCAGAAGTCTATTGGAGAAGCACTATTAACTGATGCATTTTAAAATAAACATTTCTTCCCATGACAGTTTCCCTTTAAGGAACAATATTACATTGTGAGATGTGGATTTTAACTCTTATTGGTGCAAAGCGTTTTTCTCTTTGCGACTAATTACATTCCCCCCCTATGGGTGACACAGTACTAAAATGCACTGACAGCAGCAACCAATCAGAAATCAGTCTTGATCTATTTACTGACTTTGTCAGCTCAGCATCCCTGTTGCCGTAGCAACGTCGGGGACATGCGCTGAGTGAGCGGGTCTCGCTTCTAACAACACGAGATTACAGATAGGAACAGTTGGCACTGCCCCCGCCTCTTGATCATTCGCGCTTCACGTGCGCATGCCCATTTTCCGCCAATCATATTTTTTCCTTGGCGTCCTGTAGGCGGAGTTGAGTGAGTCAGAGAGCGGGAGGTACTTTCACAGCTATGGGAGGCCAGACAGTAGCTGCTCCTCTGTCACTCGCTGGCCAGCTCTATCCCTCTGCCATTGGGCAGCACAACAAAGAGGGGCGGGGCAGCGCACTGGGATTGGCTGCGGCTCTCCCGTGAGGGTGGGGCTTTTAAGCCTGCGCTACGCAAATTCACTAAAGTACGAATTTACGCTCTGGTCGGCGAACGGTAACTTATTTACGCTATTGTTACTTCGCTAGGCATAGCGCAATTTCGCTAGCGAAACCTAATTTGCATATGGTGCGAATCCTATATAATAAAGTTCAAGTGTCTCTGCGTCCAGTCCCTGTGTCCGTGGGATTGCACTACTGCGCATGTGCCCCATGGACAGCCAGCGCGAAGCGTCTAACGCTAGCGCAAATTCGCCAGTGTGACGTCAAATCGTAATCGCAAATTCACGAACACAGACTCTGGCGAATTTACGCTAGCGAAGTAGATAGACTTGCGCAACTTCGCACCCTTACGCCAGGCGAAGTTGCGCACCGGCGAAGGATCGTAATTACGCAAATTCACTAAGATCAACTTTTTGCTGTTCGTAAGCACTTAAGCTAGAGCAATACAATAGATAGGAGGTTGAAAGTCCCAAAAAACGCTGATAGTCTGAAAAACATCGTTTTTTTGGGGGGTGTTGCCCTCCTTCCCCCTTACATTTCATGACATATGGCAACACTACTATATAGGGGGCACATGTAAGGCAATAGGACAACTTTATTTTTTTTGATTAAAGGTGTCCTGGGCATGTGTAGTGGCTGTAACATACACTTCTTTTTCAGACTATCACCCACAATGGTAAAACACGCCACAGCGTTTTCAATTTTTCTTTTCAACCTCCTATCTATTGTATTCTATCTACTTCGCTAGCGTAAATTCGCCAGAGTCGATGTTGGCGAATTTGCGCTAGTGTTAGACGCTTCACGCTGGCTGTCCGTGGGGCACATGCGCAGTAGCGCAATTCCACGGACACAGGGACTGGACGCAGAGACACTTGAACTTTATTATATAGGATGGGGTCAGTGACTTTCCATCTCATAGCTGGAAAGAGTCAGAAGAAAATGGCACATAATTCAAAAATTAGAAAAAAGAATAAATGAAGACCAATTGAAAAATTGTTTAGAATTAGCCATTCTATAACAAACAGGTATGGGATCCAATATCCGTAAACCTGTTATCCAGAAAACTCCAATTTACAGAAAGGCAGTCTCCCATAGACTCAAATTTTATCCAAAATTTTCAAACGTGTTTCCTTTCTTGCTCTAATAATAAAACAGTATATTGTACTTGATCTAAATTATTACTACTTACTGGAAGCTAACAGCTTATTGGGGTTATTTCATGACAACATGATTTTCTAGTAAAGTTACTGTATGTTACCCAAGACCCAAGCATTCTGGATAACAGGTCCCATACCTGTAATAAAAATCAACTTAAAGGTGAATCACCCTTTTAAGCTGTCTATGAATATCATGAACACCTTATATATTCATTACGGAGGCTTTTCATGAACATATACATTTTAAACATGTCATAGAATTCCAAGGTAACTTTTAATAAGGATATAATCTATATACAAATCCTAAACTAGGCTCCTGTTTTGCCAAACAATGTCTATAAAATAATGTGGAAATATTAGAATGCAATCTCTAGTGAAGCTCCTGTAATCTGTTTGATGTAGTCACCCATCTATTGCATGGCACTGCAGAATGTTGAAACTATATAAATACATGTTATTAATAACACGATCAAAGCATAAGGAAGGAAATAAATGTGTGCGTAATGAAGCAAGAAATAAAAATGCCAAGGGAGGGATGCAGTGAGGTGCTGCCTAGAGGCGGGGGTACAGGAACCAGCTGCAACAAACTGGTTGATCCAGCCTCAGGATCTGCTCGGCCCTCGGAAACTCCCAGTAATTCAGCCACTAAAATCTTTTTGATCATGGTTTACCTATTGCACATTTGCTTCCCTATGAAAGCATCATAAAGGTGTCGTTTATTCAACATGATCAGGGTGGAAGAGAGGGTGCCACATGTTACCCAAAACTTCCAGCTTCTCCGGCAAATCTGGGAGCTTAAAAGATCTTTAAATTATTAATGCACAAATGAATTGCTCCTACAAGCACCATTTGTCTGAACCTTCTGCTCCTTTAATCCTGCCCCCGAGCGACCAATTAACTGCCACAAATGAAAATGGCCCATTTTACACACTGTCCAGCTGTTCTAGGGGAAAATATATATTCTGTGTGTAAAATAAGATTTACATTCCCATAAGTGTCTAGAAATGTCAGTAAAAACCATCATTGGTTATTCTATAGCAACTGGAGCTGCCAAACTAATTACAGATATGGGATCCATTATCTGGAAAACCGTTATCCAGAAAGATCTGAATTACGAAAAGGCCATCTCCCATATATGCCATTTTATCCAAATAATCCTGATTTTTAAAAATTATTTCCCTTTTCTCTGTAATAATAAAACAGTAGCTTGTACTAGATCCCAACTAAGATACAATTAATCCTTATTGGAAGCAAAACCAGCCTACTGAGTTTATTTAATATTTACATGATTTTCTAGTAGACCTAAGGTATAAAGATCCAAATTATAGAAAGATCTGTTATCAGGAAAACCCCAGGTCCTGAGGATTCTGGATAACAGGTCCCATACCTGTACTCTGAAACACCTTTAAAGGTGTTCACCTTCAAGTTAACTTTTAGTATAATGTAGAAGGGCCAATTCTAAGAAACTTTTCAATTGATCTTCATTATTTATTTTTCATAGTTTTTTAATGATTTGCAATTTTCTTCTGTTTCTTTGCAGCTTTCAAATGAGGGTCACTGACACCATCTAAAAACAAATGCTCTGTAATGCTACAAATTTATTGTTATTGCCACTTTTTATTACTTATCGTTCTATTTAGTCCCTCTCCTATTCATATTTCAGTCTCTTATTCAAATCAATGCAGGGATGCTAGGGTAATTTGTACCCTAGAAACCAAATTGCTGACACTGCAAACTAGATGCTGAATAAAAAGCTATATAACTATAAAACCACAAATAATAAAAAATGAAAACCAATTGCAAATTGTCTCAGAATATCCCTCTACATTATACTAAAAGTTAACTCAAAGGTGAACAACCCCTTTAATGAAAAAGCTTGGCTGGACATGC
The DNA here is from genome assembly GCA_024363595.1 of Xenopus borealis. NCBI lineage: Eukaryota > Metazoa > Chordata > Amphibia > Anura > Pipidae > Xenopus > Xenopus borealis. Next base: position 22,565,696 of record CM044445.1, read on the forward strand.
TGGTATCATTTTATCTGAACTTGAACTGCATGACCCAGGGATCCCTTCACCATTTCTCAACGAGACAGGACGGTGGGAACTGGAGCCGTACAACAAAATTAGAGGCCCCTTTTCTTGCCTAAAGGGTTCTGGTGAGAGGCTAATAATGCAGCCAATTACACGGACACGGATAACATTATGCAAGAAGTGCACAACACTTATAGCAGTCACTATATACTTAATCTTTTCCCATTACAGTTCATAATGCCAGGTGTTTTTAACCCATTCATTAGCAGTTGGGCCCATACTTGGCAACAATGAAGGGATTAAAAACCAAATGAATGCTTTGCCCGCCCCTCTTCAAAGCTCCCCTTCCTAATTCCTGCCATCTTAATTATACCCTCGCCTCCCTGTCCCCCCAAAGGAATTCCAGGCAGCTCCAGAAACCCTCTGTATAATTTGCATCCAATTACTGCAGGTTTCTATTCAGCAGCTCATTGAGAGCGAGAGGGTTCTGAAAAAGAGTGACAGGGGGAGGTAGCAGGGCATTATCCACTCCCCCCAGTACCCTACCAATTTCTTTTTACCAAGAAGATGGATAAAGTGCAGGGACCATGACAAATTTCACAAAGCCCCCACCCTCGCCTGTGTGCCTCTATAAAGGAGAACAAGACTTTATTTTATGAAAAGGTTGGAGAGAAGGAGATGGTGCATTGAGGGCTGCTAAGCAGTGTGGGGTGCTCGGTATACATATGGGGGTGCCTGGTACAGTGTTAACCCAACACACTACCCACCTGCTTCGAATTCAGGGAAACACATCTCAGCTGCAGAACAGGGGCAACAGGACTCCAAAGTGGATCAAACTTTGGAAATAAACCATTCAGATTTGTGCTCTTTAATAATAAGTTAAGCCCACATGGTGCCGCGTACATGTGGCACAGGTTGGGAATGTTTCGTGGTTTTCACCTTGAAGCTACTGGTGTTTTTTTTTTTCTAGCCAATGAAATAATGAATGCAACGAGGTTTGCTTGGATGAGATCATGACTATACCTCCCCGCAAGCTGGCACATGAGATGAAGAACACATGACGGGTGATGGGGTTAAAAGCATGTGAAAAGCAGAGGGCAAGGGAGCAAGAGAGTCTGCATTGTGTGATTAACTCTACCCGTGGAATAATAGAAATAAAGGGGAAATCTGTGCCGCCCACGCTGTAATAGCAGAGTTCTGGAACCTCCCAAAAAACACAATACCCTTGCCTGTGTAAACCAACCTTCAAATTTTTTTGGGAAAAGAAAAAAAAGATTTCAAGTGGGGTTTCTGGCAAGCCAGGGTCCTGAAACCCAGCCCACATCTGTCTGTCGGACATCTGTCCTGCTATGTCACTACAATAACCATGTATTGGGATTCTCACCTGCGGAAAGCACTCAATATCTAGCATGTAGCATCTGCCACTGATAATAAAGTGTCTTTCCCTATATATTGTTTGCGGACTTAGTGAGCTTCCCCCCTCATTTCCTGAGGCTCAATGATTAATTTAGTAGGGCATTAGTGGGGCACTACCCAGGTAAATGTGACAGACCTCCAGCATATACCAAGGTCTCAGGCAAACACAATAAAAGGAAGCCATATAAACAGGCGCTCCATGTGTTGCAATGGATTACACACAGTATTAGAATCCTTGAGCAAACACAGGCTTGCTTATCAGCTTTGCCTTACAGCTGGCAGTCAGCGACAAACGCCTAGTGCCGCCCAACTTCTTTCAATGAGGGACAAATATCCCATACGCCAATGGTTTGAAGGCCAAATTATGTGGGGAAAATGACACAGTGAATTCTGGGAGAGTACTTGTTCATAAACATCTTTTGAATGACTCTCCCTGCTCCTGAGAAACTGCCTACAAGCCATGCAGAGATAAGAACTTTCTGGTATCATTATGTGTGATTCTCTCCCCTCCGGGCATCCATTCTCACTTGCCATGAGCCAACTGCTTGATAATGTGTTTAGGAGAAATCCTATGTGTTTCTCTGATAATCGCATGATAAAATATGCAGGCACTGTCCGACGTACAGAGAGGGAATACTGGCGGACTGGGAGAAGCATCCAAACTGGAATGCCATGTTCTTAGGTTATGGGATCCATTATCCGGAAACCCGTTATCGAATAAGCTCCGAAATACGGAAACGCTGTCTCCTGTAGACTCCATTATAAGCAAATAATCTAAAGTTTAAAAAAAAAAATTCCCTTTTCTCTGTAAAAGTATAACAGATCCTTGCACAGGTATGGGATCCGTTATCCAGAAAGCTCTAAATTACTGAAAGACCTTCTCCCATAGACTCCATTATAATGAAATAATTCAGATTTTTAAAATTGATTTCCCTTTTCTCTGTAATAATAAAACAGTAGCTTGTACTTGATCCAAAGTAGGATATAATGAATCCTTATTGGAGGCAAAACTAGCCTATTGGGTTTATTTAATGTTTACATGTTTTTCTAGTAGACTTACAGTATGAATATCCAAATTACAGAAAGATCCCTTATCCGGACAACCCCAGGTCCCGAGCATTCTGGATAACAGGTCCCAGACCTGTATTTGATTTGTAATAATGATACAATGAATCCTTATTGAAAGCAAAAACAGCTTACTCGGTTTAATTAATGTTTACGTGATTTTCAACTTGACTTAAGGTATGTAGAGCTTAATAATAGAAAGACATGTTATCCGGAAACTCCCAGCATTCTGGATAATAGGTCTGATACCTGTATATCTCCTCCTGGCACCACCACTATGGACTGCCCTGGGGATCAAAAAGGTGACTTATGCACTCATCTGACCTGACCAGCCCTGATACACTGTATACTGAAACATATTCAGACTCCATATTTACAACATGGCAGTGTAAGGGCCAAAAAGAAAAGTGCTCCAGTAAGATTTCATGTTCTAGTCCCAAATTTTCTAACCACTGTGTGTTGCTGAAAGGTGTGCTCACTGCTATGATCAGACACATTTGCCTTAATATCTATCATTAGTGAGATGTGGTTAGATATGCTTTTTTGCAGATGCCGACACCTGCTCATTCACTTACGGGATAAAAGGTTTGTTTTGGATGTAAAACAACAATAAAAGGCAGTGCTCCCATACTAGAACACCAAAGGCAAGAGAAAAGCCACCCCAGACTGCTCACAGTTTGCTAAATCGATGCATTTTGGGGGGGTGGCAGACTTAGAAAGAAGAATTTTTGGTGACAGATCTTCCGCCATTGTGCGTGCAAAGCGAGCAACTCCAATCCTGTTAAGTGTCTGCCTATTGTGAGCTGGGAGGTGAGGGCAGTGGAGAAAGGGGAATGAGGGTGGGGAAGAGATGGAGTGACATGAGATTATGAAGCGACTGGGCAGACAGGGAGCACTAAACCCTTATATCCTTCAAAAGCAAGAATTTGGAAACCCACACAGCTCAGCACCCCTGCTGCTAGGGAACACAGGAACCTGAAGGGAATAAATACCAAAAAGTCACAGAGGGAGACAGGCCTTTAATTTACTGCCACCTTTCCAAAGTGCATCAGACGAGCCATTTGCATGACAAAACCAGCTCCGACACTCTGGATTTTCAACCTCCTCTTTTATCTTTTTTTTTTTTGGGGGGGGGGGGGGGGGTGGGGTCCCTTTCATGTCACCAACAGCCAGAGGTGAGCAGACAGAGGGGCTTTGTGTTCTTCATAACTAGCGGGCTGGAAGTTTACACAAGGAATGGACTTGCTAACTCTTTCATGGAATAAAGCGCTTGCATGCCAGCATCCTTCCTATGAGCCCAAAAAAGGTGGCAACATTTAAGGGCCTCTTGTTTGGAAAAGAGGCAACATCTGTCCTTTAAAGCCTTATGTGCGAAGTCCACCTGTCAGGAAACAGGGGGCACTGGAAACGGAGGGCGGCAGCTGCAGGCAGAGAAGCAAAAGGCGACCCCCGATTACATCCCCAGCTCAAGCCCATAGCCAGGAATTCACACCACACATTTGGCATGACAACGGCAGCTCATAGCTACGACCTGCTACTAAACACACAACGCACCCGCCCTTCCAACGCTACAGATGTTATATGGCACTTCTCTCCGGATCTTGCTATGCTATGGGACAAGGAGTTCATGTGCCACATATTTGTGGGCTGGATAAAATCATACAAAAAGATGCTTTGGGAGCCATAGAAATCCCCTGGATGGCTGCATTTGGCCTATGGCCTGTTACACTGTATCAGGGAAAAATCACTTGGCCTACAGTAGAGTCCCGCGAGGAACCAATTTCTAAGACCCGGACCAAAACCCATACCACAACCCGCATATTTACCCACTTTGATTCATTACCTGACCTGTACCCGGAACCCGACCCACAACCCTTCGACCACCATCAAACAGGACATGATGTTGCTGCAAACCGGAAGTTACATCATTAAAAGTGGGCGGCTTGCAGAAACAAGTTTTGTAAAATTTTGAAGAGTAAAATATAAACAATATAACACAAGATAAGAAATTAAGATGAGACCCACAACCCGCATCTATACCCGCACCGGAAACTCCGAACCAACCCTGCAGGACTCTAGCCTACAGTATATTCTCAAGAGTAGGGGTCCCCAACGTTTTTTACCAGTGAGCAACATTCTGATGTAAAAACAGTTGTGGAGCAACGTAAGCTTAAAAATGTTCATGGGGTACCAAATAAGGGCTGTGATTGGCTATTTGGTAGCCCCTATATCAGGGGTCCCCAACCTTTTTTGCTCGTGAGCCACATTTAAATTTAAAAAAGAGTTGGAGGGCAACACAGGCATGAAAAAGTCCATGTGGATGTCAAACATCTGTTTTTTATGCAACCAAAACTTGCCTCTAAGCCAGTAATTCAAAAATAAGCACCTGCTTTGAGGCCACTGGGAGCAACATCCAAGGGGTTGGAGAGCAACATGTTGCTCGCGAGCTACTGGTTGGGGATTACTGCCCTATATGAACTGGCAGCCTACAGGAGGCTCTGGTTAGTAGTATCCCTGGTTTTTATTCAACAAAACTTGCCTCCAAGCCGAGAATTCAAAAAGAAGCATGTGCTTTGAGGCCACTGGGAGCAACACCCAAGGGGTTGGGAAGCAACATGTTGCTTCTGAGCCACTGGTTGGGGACCACTGCCCAAGAGCTTTGGGCAGTGCCAATGGCTTGGGATTTTAAGTGAAGATCTGTGCATTAGTGGTATATGTGGTGGAGGGGGAAATCTAGGGTTTTATTCCATACAGACTTAATGGAACAGTTAAACCCAATGGAACACGACAAGCATGACCACGGGGCTCCTAGTAATTGCCAGAGCCAAACTGAACAAAGAAACCTTCCGACGGGCGTGTGTTAGACTCAATAGCCTGTACAGCGCAACGTGACCGACCTCCCATAATCTGACTTTGATATACTTTCGGCATTAGACTCCCCCTGCTGTGCGACACCACCAAAAATCCTCTCTTTCCACGTTCCCCTATCCTATATAATAAAGTTCAAGTGTCTCTGCGTCCAGTCCCTGTGTCCGTGGAATTGCGCTACTGCGCATGTGCCCCACGGACAGCCAGCGCGAAGCGTCTAACGCTAGCGCAAATTCGCCAGCGAATTTACGCTAGCGAAGTAGATAGAATACAATAGATAGGAGGTTGAAAAAAAAAGTCCCAAAAAACGCTGTGGCGTGTTTTACCATTGTGGGAGATAGTCTGAAAAAGAAGTGTATGTTCAATAGAAGGTTGAAAAAAAAAAGTCCCACCGAAGTAGATAGAATACAATAGATAGGAGGTTGAAAAGAAAAATTGAAAATCTTTCTAAGCTCCAAAAAACGCTGTGGTGTGTTTTACCATTGTGGGCGATAGTCTGAAAAAGAAGTGTATGTTACAGCCACTACACATGCCCAGGACACCTTTAATAAAAAAAAATAAAGTTGCCCTATTGCCCTACATGTGCCCCCTATATAGTTGTGTTGCCTTATGTCAGGAAATGTAGGGGGGAAGGAGGGTAACACCCCCCAAAAAAAACATTGTTTTTCAGACTATTACCCACAATGGTAAAACACGCCACAGCGTTTTTTGGGACTTGGAAAAAAATTTTTTTTCAACCTCCTATCAATTGTATTGCTCTAGCGTAAGTGCTAACGAACAGCAAAAAGTTGATCTCAGTGAATTTGCTTAATTACGATCCTTCGCCAGTGCACAACATCGCCTGGCGTAAGGGTGCGAAGTTGCACAAGTCTATCTACTTCGCTAGCGTAAATTCGCCAGAGTCTGTGTTCGTGAATTTGCGATTACGATTTGACGTCACGCTGGCAAATTTGCACTAGCGTTAGACGCTTAGCGCTGTCCGTGGGGCACATGCGCAGTAGCGCAATCCCATGGACACAAGGACTGGACGCAGAGACACTTGAACTTTATTATATAGGATTCGCGACGTATGCAAATTAGGCTTCGCTAGTGAAATTGCGCTATGCCTAGCGAAGTAACACTAGCGTAAATACGTTACCGTTCGCCGACCAGAGCGTAAATTCGCACTTTCGTGAATTTGCGTAGTGCAGGCAAAAATTTGCCTGGTGAAGTGCGGCGAACGTTCGCGAAGTCTGCGCTAGCGATTTTTCGGATCTTAGTGAATGTCCCACTTAGAGCGCAGAGACTTCCGTTAGTGGTTTATAATCTGCTGCCTTCAATCTATGGAAAGACCGGCGCTACATAACGGTGTGCCGCTCCTCTGCTCACCGCTACACCGCCAGCTGTACACATGCCCAAGCACCATGTGACAGAGGAGCAGTTCGAGCTGTGGGATGTGTGACCCGGGGAGTCCGCGGTCAGTAAAGGTAAATGGGGGGTCGGGGTAGAGACAGACTTCCACCAGCTCCTCACAGAGCGTCTTGCCTCTTTATTTATTTCCTAAAAGCCCCGCCCTCACGGGAGAGCCGCAGCCAATCCAAGTGCGCTGCCCCGCCCCTCTTTGTTGTGCTGCCCAATGGCAGAGGGATAGAGCGTTGCTGGCCAGCGCGTGACAGAGGAGCAGCTACTGTCTGGCCTCCCATAGCTGTGAAAGTACCTCTCGCTCTGTGACTCACTCAACTCCGCCTACAGGACGCCAAGGAAAAAATATGATTGGCGGAAAATGGGGATGCGCACGTGAAGTGTGAATGATCAAGAGGCGGGGGCGGTGCCAACTTTTCCTAATCTCGCGTTGTTAGAAGCGAGACCCGCTCACTCAGCGCATGTCCCCAACGTTGCTACGGCAACAGGGATGCCGAGCTGACAAAGTCAGGCGGCTCTTTTTCTAAAAGTAACATTGAGGCAGAGTCTCCTCTGAAATTCTGTAGGACAAACATTTGTTTGTGGAAAAAAAACACTGGTGTGATCTATACCATAAACAAACATTGCCCAAACTCTTAGTATTTTTAAAACTACTGAGAAGCACTCTAGGTGTCCACCATGGTTGTCCACTTTTTTTTGGACTGGAACAAGTCTGTTTTTATAAATGTTTGACTACATATGTTCTAGCGCCCGTTAATTTAACGGGCTTAATGTCTAGTATTAATATAAAGCCTCTGATGTAAAGCACCACCTATTAGATCCAATTCCAACTGCATACTGTAGTCAAACATTGGAACTTTCTGACAATCTGTACATAAATTGAAGCTGCCATATTGTATTGTATTGTATAACTTTATTTGTAAAGCGCTGTTAAGGAACTGCAGCACTGTACAGTGCATACAAGTACAAAATATATAAATGTATACAAGGGGGAGACAAATCACATAATAAATATATACAGAATCATAGTGTTTAAGTGCTATTTTGTAAGAGACATAGTGGGAAGGAGGTACCTGCCCCGTACAACTTAGGTTTGCAGTGCAACCTTACTTCCTAGACATAAAAAAACATTTATGTAAAATAAATGTTTTTTTATGTCTAGGAAGTAAGGTTGCACTGCAAACCTAAGTTGTACGGGGCAGGTCTACAGCCTTTGGCTGCTGCTATTATGATTGGAGTTATAGTTTCACACCATCTGAAGGCCCACAGGGTGTCCCTTCCTTTGCCAGGAGGCAAGCTGCCAATTGTATGCCTTAAACACTCAGTTAAGGGTAGGGATGCACCAAATCCAGGATCGGGTTTGGGGTCCTGCCTTTTTCAGCAGGATTCAGATTCAGCCGAACCAAATCATGCATTTGCAAATTAGGGGTGGTGAGGGAAATCACGTGACTTTTTGTCACAAAACAAGGAAGTAAAAGAGTTTTCCCCTTCCCACCCCATATGCAAATTAGGATTTGGCCTTTTGCGGTTCGGACAAATCCAAACTAGTGGGTTTGGTGCATCCCTAGTTAGGAGCCAAACTGTTTCCTGCCTATTTAAATGAAAACATTCTTAGCATCTCACTCTGACAGGAGGCTGCTAGGAGCTTCAGCACTGGGCATACATCCATCTCATGCTCTGCCACAATCCCTAGCATCCTTAGCAGGCCAGCTTTAGACCACAAACAATGGAAAAAATCTTGATGCTTCTCCTCATTTCCCTGATGATTTCTAAGCGAGCGGTAATCACAGTATACAAACAAACTCAATTTGGCTTAACAATGTGTTGCCTCTCCCACCTCCCACGCAGCCCCCTTCCACCCTCATTCGGCTCACACGGAGACTTGCTTATTTGGATTTCATAAGGTAAAAACAAAACCCAACTATTTTTAATTCAGACTTATTGCAAAAAAGTAGACAAAGCCCCCAATGAGGGGAAAATGCTGGTTTTGTGCAGCAAGACAAAGGCAGCTGCCTACTTCCAATCTGCCTCCAAGTGGTGAGAAGCCTCCCACACTACTTGCCTGTGAAAGAGCCATATGCAGAGTAAGCACTGACCCCTCCACCCACCATACATTAGCTCATTAATAGTAGAATGGATAGACTTAGGGGTCAGCATTCCCCCCTCACCCCAAGAAACACATTCCATCTCTTTGATTCTTGATACGGGAAGGGAGGGTGACAAGTTCCTGGGGAATCCTCGTCACTCAGCAGCTCCCACCTGTGGCTCCTCAGGGGTGAGGCCTGCAGCAAAGGTCAAAGTGTAAAGGTTGGCCTTGTAGCAATCCCTAAATGCCGGTCACATTACAGCCCTACAAACTGCTCCTTGTATGTTGCTGTAGGTGGATTGTCTCATTCCACAAATAACTTCAGTTGGAAAAAAATTATTCCAAGCCAACCCCCAAAATTGTTTTGTCTAATTTGAAATTGTAGTTCTTTACATTTGTTGCATATTTAAGGGATCCTGTATATGCTCTGTATATGAAATGCTACATATCCCATGCATGTATATTTACATATATGTATTTGCTTTTTTATGACATTTATTCAATACTACTAGTCTGCAGTGGTTCTTTTTTATTATGTAGTATATACGGCTTTCAACAAAAGCTTTTGACTGCAAAGTCTACTGTGATTGGGACTGATGTGACTGATGTATAATACGACATTATCTGAAATATGGTACAGGTATGAGACCTGCTATTAACATTATTATTATTATTATTATTAACATGTATTTATATAGCTCCAACATATTTCGTAGCGCTGTTCTACAGAATACAGGCAGTCCCCAGGTTTACATACAAGATAGGTTTGTTCTTAAGTTGAATTTGTATGCAAGTTGAAACATATACAGATATGGAACCTATTATCCAGAATGCTCGGGACCTGGGCCTTTCCGGATAACGTGTCTTTCCATAATTTGGATCTTCACCTTAAGACTACTAGAAAATCATGTAAACATGAAATAAACCCAATAGGCTGGTTTTGCTTCCAATAAGGATTAATTATATCTTAGTTTTGATCAAGTACAAGCTACTGTTTTATTATTACAGAGAAAAAGGAAAGTATTTAAAAATCTGGATTATTTGATTATAATGGAGTCTATGGGTGACAGCCTTTCCATAATTTGGAACTATCTGGATAACGGGTTTCAGGATAATGGACCCCATACCTGTACATTTACTTATTAAACAAGACAGATGTTTGTCTTAAAGGGGTTGTTCACCTTCCAAACACATTTTTCTGTTCAGTGGTTTTCAGATTGTTCTCCATAAATAAAGACTTTTTTTCAATTACTTTCCATTATTTATTCTATTCCATTTTCCATTCAATTCTAACAGCTGCCTGTAATGAAACCCAGATATTCTGCTTAGCAGGGACAAAGATAAGAAATGCATCTATTAAATGTATCAGTTTAGAACAGAGCTGCTTTAGAAGGTGAAAAAATACACTTTACACTTCAATATTAGAAACGGTTACAAATAGAAAATAGACAGTAATTGGAAAAGGTCGTTATTTATGGTGATCTATCTGAAAACAACTAGTTGCTTGAAGGTGGACAACCCCTTTAACATAGTATTTATTTTTTCTTTCTGAGCTCTGCAGTAGACAACACATACTAGAGAGGATTGGGGGCAGGTGCTTTATTACTTACTATGTTCTCCACAATTCAATATAAGTGTCCGTGTAAAAAAAACAGCCCACACTCTGTGTATTTTGACCTGTTTGAAAGCAGACAGACACCTCTAGATTAGTGGGCACAGGAGAGTAGCAGCTGCCATTCCCCACACAGAAAATTATGGGTTTTTGCCTTTTAATGACTCAGCACTTAAAAAAACAAAAACCCAGTTCAAAGGGATCTTTAAATAAACATCTGATGCCTAGATCTCCAACTACAAGACTTTCCTGGGACTCTAAAAAACCCACAAGGATTTCGGCGCTAATGAAAGGCCTTTGTGCCAGTGAGAATGTTCTTACATCTAATCCCAATTTGCTATAAACTGTTTTTATCAGGAGATTTGGGAAGACACTGCTCTGCTGACACTTGCCTGAGAGGTAAGTCCTTCATTTTGGCAGGAGTGGAGGATATACAAGACGTTGCCATAAAACACATTTACGGGAATAGCTGGACTCTGCATAGGATGGAAAGGTGTGACCTTTACCAGTGTGTAGTGTTGCTAATCATTAGGATAATTAATTACATTAGAAGAGGCATTGGACATGTCGGGATTGCAGCGTGACGTGCTAAGGACACACTCATCTGAATCATATACAGCTCCATATCAAAATCAGGGGCTTTAAGGACAAACAAAGTATTAAATGGAATTCCACAACCACAGAGAAGCGGCCCTGTTTAACACCATGATCTGCTCCAATGACAAAATGCGTGGGGTGATTGGCCAACCTGCATTTTACCCTGCATACCTCTGCACAGACCTCCATCTACATGTGTGGCTGAATTATACAATATCCAGCAGGTTCCATATCCCAAAAGCCTTCTCGTGTGTGGCCCTCTTAAAGCTGATGTAAACCCCAGCAGGACGTTACTCTGGAATCTGTAATGATTGTGATAAACTGGCTTTTTTGTTGGACTATGGACAGGGATGAATAGCCCTAATCTACTACGCTAATTACTTTCAAATTTGTGTGTATGCAAGCATACTGAGGAAGTATTGCTAATACGAAACGCGTTGGGCTTTTAAACAATAATAAAATACTGATTCCAAATATAAACTCAGTCCCCAATCAGTTTATTTAGAAGTTTTCCGCCTAAGAAGTTAACAGACCGAAGCGCAGAACTGCCAAGTATAATAAAATATTGCAAACAACACAGGCCGAGAGGATCACAAGGTGGAGAGAACCGGGCGCCGCTTCTATTAGCCACTGCCGTTTGTGTATAGCGGTAGGCTCAACCACTGCACCCCGGTAAATAAGAAGCGCATCTCATACCGACACATCACCCGATGACAGCGCAGAAGTTGCGGAATCCTACCGATCCTGCTAAACACCGCTCACATCGGGGACACTAGAATCGTGTGCCGGCACCCGAAGAGATTTGTCTGCCATTAACACGTGGAACGCCGAGTCTTTTCGGGACATCATACTAAATAGAGCGGTTCCAATCCTACAGCGTTTGGTGAGTACAAACTACCCGCAGGGCCCTGACGTTCGGTCTGTTGATAATGCACCATTGAAGCCTTTCTTTTTACAGCTTTGACACATCGCACAGAAAGTTATTTATATGCTCTCCATCAAGATGACCAGATGTGAGTAGAAATAACACCGTTATATGTACAAGCATAAAACATATTACACTATAGAGCTTCTCTTTCTAGGCATTTGGAAACCGCTGATTAAAGGAAAACTATACCCCCTGAACAACGTAGGTCTCTATAAAAAGATATTGCATAAAACAACTCATATGTAAAACCCTGCTTCATGTAAATAAACCATTTTCATAATAATACACTTTTTTAGTAGCATGTGCCATTGGGTAATCATAAATAGAAAATTGCCATTTTAAAAAATAAGGACGGCCTCCTGGGATCTTAGGATCCAACGGTGCACACAAACATACCAAACAAACTATAAAGTTAGGTCACATGAGCCAATTAACAGACAGAGTTCTGTCTTTTGCTTCAACACTTCTTCCTGTTACAGTTAGAGTTTAAATATTTCTGGTCAGGTGATCTCTGAGGCAGCACACAGACCATCACGAAATGGTGGTTCAAGGCAAGAGATGGAAAAGGGCAATATTTAGATAAATATATATTCCAGGTAGGTAAGATTCTTTAAAATGTCACTCAATTTGATATAAACTATCTGTTGCTCAAAAATTCATTTTCGGGGTATAGTTTTCCTTTAAACATAAGCTAGCGCACTACCCCTGGTGAATTGTTGATTAGGAAGTGAAATCACTTAACTTTTTGTCACAAAACAAGAAAGTAAAATATAGTTTTTCCCACTTTTCACCTTCCTGTCACTTATTGCATATGCAAATTAGTAATCGGTTTGATATTTCGCAGAACCTTTCATGAAGGATTCAGGGATTCAGCCAAATCCCAACAAGCAAACTTCAGGCACTTCGAAAACCGAAGAGCCGTGAGTGCCATTGCTGCCGTTTTCTCATTATAGCAGGTGAATGGCAGGGGGAAGGCAGTTCGGGGAGATTGTCACCCAGAAGAAGAGGCAGAATCTGCCCGTGTGACCTTACCCTAAAATGGAAAATAGAATTGGTGATTTCCTTTTCCGGGGTGTGTTTTTTTTTTTAGCTACAATCGTAGCATGCACAGGATAATGGGATTATATGAACCTGGTACAATTATCTCCCCCCCCTTTAAAGTTGGGTGACAAGATTCAAACCAGATTCTCTTCTCTCTAATATTAGGACACGGTGGGTTTGTTGTGGCCAGTCCTAGCTAGCATTATTGGTAGCCCTCACAAATCACACTGCTCCTCAACAACACATAATGAATCCCTGTTAATTAAAAGAGGAGGGGGTACTACAAAACCTCAGACTGCGAGGAGTGATCCTGAACAGAACACATTATCAGGCAAATGATAACAAGCAGATTATGGGTTAACAAACACTGCTAAAAGTTTACCATGCTAACTATATACTTGCACTATTTACATAGAGGCGTTACCATGGACAGAGTTTATGATATTGTCAGGGAAACTGGTGAAATTGACGGATAAAAGGCTGGTGACACACTTGAGGATTTTGTGAGATTTAGTTACCCAGAGACAATCACTTCTTCTTCGGGGTACTAGTCTCCCCAAAAACATTCCAGCTGGAGGAGTGCTCAATGCAGAAGGCCTCTCATTTTTCACCAGCTCAGTCGTGCCCTTGTTCTGATCCCTGAAGAAAATTTTAAGCACAGCACTGGTCTTCTTAGGATAAAAAGTCTTTATTTAGTTACACATAGTAACAATCTGGACATAGCAACGTTTCAGGCCCCTTATGGCCCTTTCTCAAGCTGATCCCTGGCCAATAATGCAAGTTATGTTACTTGAGCTACTTTAAAACACTTTAAAAAAACGGTTTAGGTGCCCAGTGAAACGACACCCCGTCCGTTCTGCAGATCTCCTCAGCTGTTCAGAGTCAAGCAACAGCAAGCAGAGAAACAAAGGGCTGTAGCAAAAGTGAGAAAGCGGAGGCTCAGCAGGCTGGATTCCACGCAGCGGCCCAGCTGGGATAGATTAGCACACACATAAAAGGAGGCCAAAAAAGAGTCCTGGGAAGACCAAACACTTCCATACCCAGAGGGAGACTTTTCTTCATAACCGGACCACGGCAAGTCCAAGCCCACACCAAGGGAGGCCAGAGGGGGAGCAGAAGAAAAGGTGTTAGGGAATATCTCAATACTGGACACAGAAGGAGAAAGTTTGAGAGCACAGCAAATGGAGAACAAGTTCCACAGACACATAGTTTCATTAGCCATCTGCCAGAATGCTTTTAACTGACCTGGCTAATTGACAGCTAGTTATTGGTTTATGGGTTCTTTCCTGTGATCTCCAACAATAAACTTGATGAGAAATTGATTGTTAGCTCAGTTAAAATGGGACTGCCAGTTTTCTGGTATGACTTGGTTATAGGTAAAGCAGAGCATTCTGGGTTTTGTAGTCAAAGACCACACCAGAAATGTCCCAGAAGAGCCAGAAAGCTGCACTCGGGCCAAGCACGAGGAAAAGAAAACAAAGAATTTCTGGAATCGCTTAGCTTTGCAATATTTCCACGGTTCAAGCTCAACAGAGAACAATTGTTGCAGGCAAAAAATAAGGGAGGAAGGGGTCATAAAAAGGGGAAAAAAGCAAGCTTGAGCAAATTCAAAAAAAGTAACGAGTGTAGAGGGAGAAAGGGGCATGGGGGGGGATGGAATGAATTGTCAATGAGTAAAACAGACAGAGAAGCCCATTAGGGAACATGAAAGGAGTCCGTCTTTAACACCCTCGAAACATGCTGTCACTTCCCTGGATCCTCTCCCAGGGCTGGACGCTATATAAGAACAAGACAAACGGGCCCAAGATGGGAGGAGTTAATGATAATAATAATAAGTAGGAATGAATGAGAAAAGACAGAAGACTAACAGCAGTATATTCCATCTTTACACATCAGAGAGCATATGGGTAACATGTTGTGCTCCCTCTAGTGGACACACTTCTAGGTTATGAAAAAAAAAATGTATAATGCATCAGTCACAAATGAAAATAAAGTTCCCTGCTTGGTCAGAGAAAGGGCAACATTGAGACGATCCTGGAATCATTCATATTATACAGTGCCAACGGACAATGTGTTTGCACTGTAGCCAAGGGAGGGATTCTTTGCTGCCATTTATCATGTCATGTAAGCCATAGCAGACAATCAGAAGGAGTCTACTAAAAATATGTGGGATTAATGACATCATAAATATCATTTGTTCCAGAAAGCTACAGAACCTGTTACAGAAGCAATGAGCAACAGTCCTAATTGGAGTTTAACCTGCATGCATTGAAAAAGGGCATTTCCCTTTCCCTCAATTAGAGCTGTCTGTCCCTCAGCAGCCAGGACCTCAGCAACAACTGGAGGGCCACAGAATGTCCTGACAGAGGCCAATGGACACGTCTATTGCCACTAATTATGAAGATAGGAGTACGTGGTAGTGAGCTGCTGGGTTCAACAAGATCAATTCACAGTTAAACGCACACATAGCAACTGTTTAGGGCAAGGCCAGACGGGGAGATTCGCCAGGCAATTTTGAACGACTTTTAAAATTGCGCTGTAGCGTGTGAACAAGCGCAGGCGACTTTACGCCTAGAGTGCGCAGCACTGACTAGCTATTCGGGGAGATTCGGGGGAGATTCGGCGCGGCGAGAAGTCGCCAGGCGACAGATCTCCCCCCAATCTCCCCGTCTGGCCTTGCCCTTAGGCTAAGAATCACCCCTCAAGTCAGAGTCCTTGGAAATCAGTCTTATCAGAGAAGGAAGATTTCCTTTGATAATCTTCAAATACAATTGTATTCCACAGCCAGGAGAGCTCTCTCCCCTGATAATTAAGGGGATCAAAAGTCAATATTTAAAATGTATAAATAGGTTCTGAGCACAAAATAAACACTTTTGTAATGTAGGTCTGTTAAAAATGTTGTACCTGGTTTAAGATACATGTAAAAGTTTATGCGGCTTTCCCTTCTCTTCTTGTTTGTGACCTCCTTCAAAGTTCAGCGGCCACAGTCCGTCTTAGGGCTAGACCACATGGGAAGATTCAGGGAGATTAGTCGCCAGGTGATTAATTGCCACTTCTTTGGGGCGACTAATATCCCTGAATTGCTTGCCCGTGTCTCATGTCCGCTAAAATGTAAGTCACCTGTGCCTATTCACACGCTGCACGCTAGTTCGGTCTAGCCCTTAAGGTGGCCATAGATATCGCCAAATGAGTAGATCTCTCACTGATATGCCCACATTGAGGAAGGCTATATCGGGCTGATGGAGGCGATATGGGAGGTCGAATCGCAGGAACGCATACACGCAGAGATGTGCCCATGAACCAACTGGGTTTTTAACCTGCCGAATTGAGATTGATATCGATTGGGAAAGGCCGTCAGATGACCCCACACATGGGCCAATAAGCTGCCGACTCGGTCTGTCGGCAGCTTTTATCGGCCCATGTATGGGGGCCTTTACTCTCTCACACTCTGAGATTGCAGTCATTTCTCAACAAGCTGTATATATGTAAGGGTTAAACCACCCTTGAGCCTTATCTAGCTTTTAAGAATCGAGGGGCAGCCCATCAATCACTAGTGAGCAGGACAGCCTGAACTTTGAGGGCTGGTGCAGACAGGGAGATTCGGGGAGATTGTCGCCTCGATTATTTGCCAGGCGACGGAATCCCGAATCTCCTTGTCTGCACCCAGCCTGAAGGAGATTGCAAACAAAAAAGAGAAGAGAAAAGCAGCAGAAACTATTACATGTATCTAAGAGCAAGTACATTTTTTTTTTAACAGACATACAATACAAAACTGTCTTATTTAATATTAAAAATGTATTTATGCATTTTAAAAATTTACTTTAGATCCCCTTTTACAACAACAAGGATGTGAAAAAAAAGGTTCACATTTTTTTCCTTCCTGCACCTAATATTATACAAATTAAAATTCGGATTCGGATCAGTATTCGGCTGAATCTTTCACAAAGGATTCAGGGATTCAGCATCCCTAGTTGTAAAAAGGTTGTAACCTTTTTTTAAAACATAAAAACATTATAATCATATTAAGATCATTGTCTTTTTATTTTGGCTTTTCTTAAAATTGCAGCGTTTTATTGGGTTTTAATCACATCACCTCATTATTATTTAATTAATCACATTACACTTTAACTTTTTACATCATTCTATGTGGACTTTTCCCTTCTATGCCAATTTCCCCTATTTATCTAGTACAGTGATCCCCAACCAGTAGCTCGCGAGCAACATGTTGCTCTCCAACCCCTTGGATGTTGCTCCCAGTGGCCTCAAAGCAGGAACTTATTTTTTAATTAATGGCTTAAAGGTAAGTTTTGGTTGCATAAAAAAACAGATGTCCTGCCAAACATGTTCTCCTGTAGGCTGCCAGTCCATTTAGGGGCTACCAAAAAGCCAATCAGAGCTCTTATTTGACATCCACATGGACTCTCTCCAAATCTTTTTTAAATTTAAATGTGGCTCACGAGCAAAAAAGGTTGGGGACCCCTGATCTAGTAGATTCCTAAGCAATTTGTGCTTACCATACGGATTCTGTTCATAATTTATGCTTAGCCTTAAATAAAGCATGAAACCATTGCTGCTCCAATATCATAATTAGTTATCAAGCTAAAATCAGAAAGGGTTTCCCAGCTGACTATACCTGACAGAACTAAACACCTCAGGGCCTGGCTTCTCGCTAAATTTCCCACAAATGTATGACATATATGGCAAAACAGGGACAAGGAGCACAGGAGAACCTAAAAATATACCTAATGCCCAGACAGGCTGCCCACTCAGCCTCCAACAGAGGGGAACAGGCATCCCACAGAGTCACAGCACGGACATCAGACACCTGTGGTTGCCATGGCAGTGTAGACTTTTGCTGTGACATATAAAACCTGTTGTGGTGCTATTTGCTATCATTCAGTAGTTTAGATTTGGTAAAAGCCCCCCCCCCCCCCCCCCCCCCGCGCTAACTCTTCGTCAGATGGTGTGTGTCATTTTTATCCTTCGCAGCACATGTCAATGGATCCAAATTAATTAGTTTTGTGGGAGCTAGTTCAGATGACAGAAACATAATGCATATGGCCGTATCCATGTGTCCCAATGCTAATCTGTTATTTGCCCACAACAGAAATTAAGATGATGTATTAGTAGATCATATCTGAGAAGGGAGGGAGGCTCTGTCTGGAAAGACCCTGCAGCAGGGAAAAACTTTAGCTTTTACATTGAATTTGAGGGTAAAGGTCCCGAGTCGGCAGCTTATTGGCCCGAATGTGAGGACTTCGGACAGGCTTCCCTGATTGATATCTGGCCAAAGGTCGGATTTTTTTATTCATATGCATTGGATTGCAGCCGAATCTGTTCGCTGATGCGAATCTGAGATTCGACCATATTCACTGAATTATGATCCAATCATTGGACCCTAGGGCCCATGATCCGATCAGCCCGATATCGTCCACCTCAATGTGGTCATATCGGGAATAGATCCAATCGGTTGGTGACACTGCCAAACAAGTAGATCTCCCTGTGTATGGCTTTAAAGTGGCCACATAAAGGCAATAAGCTGCCAATATCAGTTCTTTAGACCCATTTGGCATCTTATCTGCCCATGTGTGGGGGCTTCAGACAGGTCCCCCAGATTGCTATCAGGCCAAATGAAAGAAAATCGGCCTTATATAGATAGGGCAGGTTTGATTTTCCTGCCATCGAGGACTGCATCAGATAGCTTATGTGGTCCTACAATCCTGCTGCGTCCATTCTCTTAGCTGTAATCTGATCGTTCGGCCCTAGGGATGAATGTTTGTATTAACCCGATATTGGCCTGCCGTTTGTGGGAATATCGGGAAAAGATCCTCTCATTTGGTGACCTTGCCAAACGAGCAGATCGTATTATGTTTGGCTACCTTTAGACTACAACCCTGCTCCTCTACTTGCCCCCTCGCCTCCGTATCCCAAAAGTTACAAGCAGAAAGTACACAAGACTTTATGGCCTTGATCCCACCACAAAACTCAGCTCATTTGGGCTAGCTGTTTGGAATCACATTAGAGTACTGTGGCACTTGGATCCACCATGGTCCCATTCTAATGTCCGAATTGTGACTTTCATGGAGCCAAAGTCTTTTCTGAAAGGGGAAAAATGGTATTAGCCGCTTAGTTGATAAAAGATTGGCTATCATAGGAATTGTCTATGGAACCGCACAGACAATATTTACTAGCAAATGGTTCTATAAGGGTAACCCTCAGCAGCAGGGCATGCAACATGCACATGGATATCCTCTTGTTAATGAGAAGGCTGGAATATTCCAATACACTTTTGTTTCAAGTGGCTTTTCCGGTAATTTGCCTCCCATCCTGTGTTGCTCCTTAAACACAAGGCTTGCACAGTTTCACTTTTCCTGTCGTGTGTTGGCCCCACATTTTATTTACATATAAATATTCACACACACTTACCACCATACTGATTTAGACATTTAGGTTTAGGACATTGTTAGTTTTTTTCCAGTTTTTGCCTGAAAACCCTAAAAAGATTGGATTTTCCCACTAAACCCAGTGAAGACCACGAAAACAAATTGAGGTAGGTGCCTCTTCCATTGACTTATACACAGGACCTCAACAGGTCTGAGATGGTTTCCTATTGAAAAAAAACTAGAATTTTTCAAGATTTTAACTTTTGGATTTTAATAAATAACCCCCTATAAGATGATAGTATGACACAATCTACTCTTATTTGGTTGAACTGAATTTTACATCCTTCTTGGCCACAATATAGCACAGTTTGGTCCAGAGGATTTGTTTATTCCCAACATTCCAGCGGAATGGACAGATTAGGAATTCTGGGACATAACTTTCGTACAATGGTTATCTATCGATTAATGATTATTTTTTCCCCTGCTTTTTAACCTTTTTCCTACAGTTTAAATCTGAATATTAGTTTCAGATGGTTGCAAAAAATGTACTATTTCCCTGTACAATTAATAAAATCTGAACATGTATGACCAGCTTAAGATGCTAACTTTTATCGTGGGTTTGGGTCGGACCAAGCTTTTCCACAGTAGCTTTCATCTGATATTGCATTAATTGCCAGCAACCCTGCAAGATTTTACAAGGGCTGAACTTGCTTCAGTTCTGCTCGGTTTAGCCTTTATAATAGTTGTCTACAATATTAATGTAAAAATTAATCCTTCTAGGGGATTTATACTCTACCCTACGCCATAATTTTTACTGTATACATCTGCACAGGCAGCTGGCAGAGGTAAGTAAAACAGCCAGTGAGCTCTTGGATTATACTAAACACACGTGTATGCTGTGCCTTTAATGAATAAGATGAGGTTCATCACATAGTTTCTGGGCTCTGCAACAAGACCTTTCATTTAGGGCTTTAAAGAAGCTGATCTAATTCAATCTACGGATTTATCATTTGACTACCAACCCAGTATAGCACAGAAAGTCAACACCTAGATACATGTATTTTTTAGTCCCCAAAACTGAACACAAAGCCAATTTGCCAATTAAAGGAGGATCAGCTAATGTGAAACGGTAATGATAACAAAGAGGTGTGCTTCTGTACAGCAGACACGCCTCTGTCATCTCACACAACTCCCATGTCTCCGGGTTAAAAGAACCAGGAAGAGGCAAAACAAAGAGATGCTTGTTCTAAGGGGCAAAACCTAGAAGCCAAGTACATGCTCTTCAAACAAGAAAAGTGTGTATTAAGCACTGGCGTAGCTAGAAGGGGGGTGGGGAACACCTTCCCAGTGATGATAACACCTTTAGGGCACAAAACACTCTTTAGGGATGACCAACATTCATGGTAGAGACATGATGTTATAGGCACTTTATGTGAAATGTAGAAACCACAATAGTATCCAGCAATGCCAACTATCAAGCTGATTTTTGAAAAAAAAAATTAGAAACAACATCTCCAAAAACTGTGTTGTCTGTTCATCTACAACTCCCAGTATGAACCAAGTACGGTTGCAGTTCAACAGCATTGCAAGTGTAACATGAAGACATACTTTTCATCCCTTTAAATAACTAACCAGGGCCCCATGGAAACTAGAGCATTCCCGCTTATAGTAAATGGGATTATAACACAACAGTGTGTGGCCTCCTGCTCCATTGGAAATTAGACAGAACGCTGTTGAGTAGACAAGAACTTGTTCTCAATAATATCCACTTCTGTCTGCTGAATCGCTGGCTTGGGTTGAAAAACTGATGGACTGCAAAAGTTTCCTCCAAACTGGGCAGTACATGTAAATAAACACACTTTAATGTAAGTATCTAATAAAATGACAGCACATGCCA
>CM044445.1:22640089-22652542 GCA_024363595.1 Xenopus borealis
ATATACTCTCTCAGAACTCTTGTCACATCCAACAGATGAAGTCTCTTTCTTCCGGAGTCTTTGGCTGAGGAAAAAATGCAGGGAGACAGATCTCCTGATTAATATTGGCCCAAGAAGCCACCTTGGGTCTAAAAAAGGGTACTGTCCAAAGTACGACTTGTTCTTGAAAAAATCTTATGTAAGGCTCTCTGACTGATAAAGCCTGAAGGTCACTCTTTTCACAGAGGTGATTGCTGTTAGAAACAGCGACTTAAAGGAAAGGTGCTTTACATCCGTACTTTCCAAGGGTTCAAAAGGAGCATCACAGAGTTTTTCCAACACAATATTCAAATCCCACTGTGGACAAGGTTCTAGTACAGTTGGTCTTAATTTGAAAGATGCTCTTATAAACCTCTTAATAAGTGGTTCTTCATCAAACTTAATCCCCAGAAAAGCTGAAATTGCCGATATGTGAACTTTCAGTGTATTAGGTCTTAAATTTTTTTCCAAGCCACACTGAAGAAATTCCAAGACATTGTTCACAGAGACTGTAGACAAATCAACCTGTTTTAAACCACACCAACTCTTGAAGACTCTTATAATTCTGGAATAAGCTTTGGAGGTAGACTCTTTTCTTGCAGACATTAATGTGTCGATCACTTCTTCTTGAAAGACCAGACTTCGGTACTCAATAGGGGCCTATCAACTTCCAGGCTGTCAGGTTTAGACGTTGAGGGTCTGTGTGAACCATTCCCTTCTGTAACAGAAGGGATCTGGTGCAAGGAAGGATCCAATATTCTCCTCGACTCATCCTCATTAGGAGTGAAAACCAACTCCTCCTCGGCCAGAATGGTATGATCGCAATTACCGAAGTCTGGTCTAGGCGTATCTTCCTTAGAACTCTCCCTATGAGAGGAATAGGGGGAAAGACATAAGCAAGGCTGAATTCCCACTTGATGGACAGCGCATCCAGGATCCAAGGCTGATCTTTCCTGTAGAGGGATCAGAACCTGGGCAACCTCGTGTTCTCCCTTGTCGCCATTAAATCCACCACTGGCTCCCCTCATCTGTAGACAATTCTCTGAAATATCCTCTGATTCAGAGACCATTCTCCCGGATCCAATGTAACCCTGCTCAAGTGGTCTGCCAGTGTGTTGTCCTGACCTCGGATATGTACCGCCATCAGAGCAAGAAGATGTTTCTCCGCCCACTGTAGAATATTCATGGTCTCCTTCAAGAATACCTTGGATCTTGTGCCTCCCTGTCTGTTTAAGTAAGTCACCACCACCGTATTGTCTGACTGAACCTTCATGGCGCGACCCATCAGATGCTTCTGAAAAGCCCTTAAAGCGTGAGAAACTGCCTTCAACTCCCGGAAGTTGGATGAAAGGGATCTTTCCATATGTCCCCAAAGTCCTTGGGGAGAGAGTTTTCCCATGTGAGTCCCCCAACCACTGAGAGAAGTGTCTGTTGTTACAAGAACCCACTGTGGCTCCTGTATGTCTCTTCCTTGTGTAAGTCTTCCTTCCTGCAGCCACCAACGCAGACTCCTTTGTTTCTGTGGACACAAAAAACTTTTCGTCCAGAGATCTTATGTCTCTGTCCCACCTTGCAAGTAATTCCTGTTTGTAGAGGTCTCATATGTGGTCTGGCCCATTGGACTGATTCTATAGAGGCTGACATAAGACCCAAAATTTTCATCCTCTGATGAAGAGATATCGCCCCAGAATCCCTTAGAGCTATGACCTGACTCCGAAGAGACGAAACTCTTCCTTGATTACGAAAAATCTTCATCTTGACTGTATCCAGTCTGTTCCCCAGAAATTGTTTCTGCCTGGCTGGGCAGAGGGAAGATTTCTCCATATTTGACTATCCAGCCCAGTTCCTTCAAAACCTCCAAGGTCCTCTGCACATGTTTTTCCAGGAGAGTGGCTGAGACAGCCTTTAGTAACCAGTCGTCCAGGTAAGGGACTATGTGTATACCTTCTCTTCTTAACAGCGCCACCACAGCTACCACCACTTTGGTGAAGACTCTCGGTGCAGATGATATCCTCTGAACTGGAAATGGCAGATTCTCTTTTGTATAACAACGGCTATCCTCAGAAATTTTCTGTGATGATGAAAGATGGGCAGATGTAAATAAGCATCCTTCAAGTCTACGTTTGCAAGATAATCTCTTTCTTCCAGAATTTGAATAACAGACTTGATTGATTCCATCAATGCTTTTTCCTTATAAATCGATTCACCATCCTCAAATCGATTATCATGCGAAATGTTCCGTTTGGCTTTGGAAGCAGAAAAACTATGGAGTAAGTTCCTTGACCTCTTTCGCAGATTGGAACTTCTTCTAATTGGAGCCTTCATCTGAAGATAATTCTGGATTGATTCTTCTAAAAACATTTGCCTTTGAAGAGAAGAACCCTCTGGGGTGATCAGAAATCGAGGAGGGGGTTCCTGGAAAAACTCTATTCTGTATCCCTCTCTTAATAGTTACAGAACCCAGGAATCTGCTACTAATTTGTCCCACTGTGGGTAGAACAGAGACAGTCTTCCCCCCCAACACCAAACTTCTGGCGTCAGAAATTGGTCTGTCTGCCACTAAATTGAGGTTTTTCTCTTCCTCTAGATCCCCTAGTAGAGCTCTGGCCTCTAAAGGGCTGTGTTCTCTCTTTCTCATATAATCTATCCTGTCTTTTCCTTGGAGGAGATCTCCTTTGTCTACGAAAAAAGGATCCCTTCCAGTTCCTCTGTTTGTCCTGTGGAAGTGATTTTCCTTTGTCATATGACAATTTTTCCATCAAAGAATCCAACTTGGATCCAAACAGCTGACCTGGCTCAAAGTCCATGTTACAGAGATTTATTTTGGAAGTTGAATCTGCCCTCCAAGGCTTTAACCAAATTGCTCTTCTCGCTGTAGTAGAGAGGGCTAAATTCTTTGAAACTAGCTTTAATGATTCAATGGAGGCATCACATAAAAAACTTGTTAGCAAATCCTCTCTCGGAACCTTGCTTTGAATACCTTCTTCCAGCTGAACTAACCAGTTTCTTAATGCCCTTGATACCTCTGAGGCCACAATCAATGGCTTACATTGAACTGCTGAAGCCATATAAACTCTCTTTAAAGAAGTTTCTGCCTTCCTGTCGATCACATCTTTTAAGCCTGACTCATCTTCCAGCGGAATCGTGGTCCTTTTTGAAAGTCGACCCACAGCAACATCCACTTTTGGAGGATCTGCCCATTTTTTGGATTCCTCAGCTATAGGGAAAAGGGTCTTGAAACGCTTGTTTATCACAGGTTGTCTGTCAGGATTCTTCCATTCAAGTTCCATGACATCTTTGATCACAGGGTGCAAGGGAAAAGATTTTAGAATTTTCCTTGTCCAGCCTTTTTCCTGTTCTGGTTCAGAACTCTTCCCCTCCTGATCCTCCATTGCCCCTTTAACTGCTTTTATTAGCTTAGATAACGTCTCAGAGTGAAACACCGCCATGTCCACCTCATCCTCTGATGAGGAATGAATTTTGTCAAGAACAGTATAATCCTGTTCATCCACCGATACAGGTGACCTCTCCACAGGATTAATCGATTCCTGAGCAAAGGAACCTTTTAGCTGCTCAAAAGACTGCTGAATAAACTCTTTAAACGAAGTCATTGCCGTCTCCGTCGACTGAGGGGGTTCGTTAGCTTTTGCCAGACAAGCTTCACAGCGACCTCTCTCATAGTTATCCGGGAGAGGAACATCACACAGTCTGCAGACTGTGCCTCGTTTTGGATCGTTTTTTCCCATGTCTATTTTCCAGACCGGACATCTGTAAGAACAATCGGACAAAACCCCCCTGATCAACCATAGCATGTGGGACAAAGTAGGTTGAATAAAGGACCAGCAATACCTTAATTGCTTCCCTAGGAGACAAAGCCCTTGTTCACATCGTGACCGTGTGTAAGAAAAAACTTCCTTTCTCAGCTCTCCCGCAAGAATCGTAGCAGTCTTTTGAATTTTGGCGCCTCAAGCAATGCTGACGTCATCACCGTGCGGCTCATGCAGACGCGAACCCGGAAGTGCACGCTTGTCTGTATACCAAGCTGTCAGTTCTCTCCAGCCGCATCGGAAGCTCCGTACAAGGATCGCCACCTTAAGCTGGCTCCCTGCATGTCCCCGAGCTCACTACCGAGCCCCATGAAAAAAAGGATCCCGCTGTCCTCAGGTAGGACAGAAAAAAACACGATGGGAAAGGGGAAAGGGAAGGGTTCTTATGGCTTCTGAAGGTCAGTTATTGGTCCTACTGTCCTAATTAAGGGGGAGGGAGGGAAATCTCAATGTAACATAGTAAGTTGTAACATAGTAAGTTATGCTGAAAATAGACTCGCGTCCATCAAGTTCAACCAGACTAAGGCAAAAAACCCCATCCTTAGCCTCTCCAATTTGCCTCAGAGGGGGAAAAATTCCTTCCTTACTCCAAAAAGGCAAACTGACTAGTCCCTGGATTAACTTGTATAATGAGCTATCTTCCATAACCCTGTATTCCCTCACTTGCTAAAAAGCCATCCAACCCCTTCTTAAAGCTATCTAATGTATCTGCCAGTACAACAGTTTCAGGGAGAGAATTCCACATCTTCACAGCTCTCACTGTAAAAAACCCCTTCCGAATATTTAGGCGGAACCTCTTTTCTTCTAAACGGAATGGGTGACCTCGTGTCATCTGGAAAGACCTACTGGTGAATAAAGCATTAGAGAGATTATTATATGACCCCCTTATATATTTATACATAGTTATCATATCACCTCTTAAGCGCCTCTTCTCCAGTGTGAACATCCCCAATTTGGCCAGTCTTTCCTCATAGCTAAGATTTTCCATTCCTTTTACCAGCTTAGTTGCCCTTCTCTGTACCCTCTCTAATACAATAATGTCCTGTTTGAGTGAGGGAGACCAAAACTGTACGGCATATTCTAGATGTGGCCTTACAAGTGCTCTATACAGTGGAAGAATGACCCCCTCCTCCCGTGACTCTATGCCCCTTTTAATACAGCTCAAGACCTTATTGCCCCTTGATGCTGCTGACTGGCACTGCTTGCTACAGCCAAGTTTATCATCTACAAGGACTCCAAGGTCCTTTTCCATAATGGATTTGCCTAGTGCAGTCCCATTAAGGGTATAAGTGGCTTGAATATTTTTACATCCCAGGTGCATGACTTTACATTTATCAATATTGAATCTCATTTGCCACTTATCTGCCCATATTGCCAGTTTGTCAAGATCCTGTTGCAAGGATGCCACATCCTGGATGGAATTAATTGGGCTGAATAGTTTTGTGTCATCCGCAAACACTGATACATTACTTACAACACCCACCCCTAAGTCATTAATGAACAAGTTAAATAAAAGAGGACCCAACACCGAGCCCTGAGGGACCCCACTAAGAGCCTTACTCCAAGTAGAGAATGTACCATTAACAACCACCCTCTGTACCCGATCCTTTAGCCAATTCCCTATCCATGTGCAAATGACTTCATTAATCCCAACAGACCTTAGTTTAGAAAGCAGTCGTTTGTAGGGCACGCCATCAAACGCTTTGACAAAATCCAAATATATCACATCTACTGCCCCCCCACTGTCCAGTATCTTACTTACCTCATCATAAAAAGCAATCAAATTTGTCTGGCATGACCTATCCTTCATAAAGCCATGCTGATTGCTGCTCATAATGCCATTCACTAGGACAAAATTTTCAATGTGATCCCTTAACAAGCCTTCAAATAATTTGCCCACCACAGATGTCAAAATTACTGGCCTATAATTGCCAGGCTGAGATCGTAATCCCTTTTTAAATATTGGGATGACATCAGCTTTCCTCCAATCCATAGGCACCATACCAGATAAAAGTGTGATGAATGTGTGCTGCTGTTGGACGTTAAGGAAAAAACAATACCGACTCTTAGATGCAAATGAAAAGAAAATACTCCTGGAATTATTTTGTCAAACATTTTACCATACTTTTTTAGATGTTAAATAAAATCTAATTTGACCCCTCAAATAATCTAAATATTTAGACCCAAGACAATAAAAAGAATTGGAGGGTTTGTCAAACATACAGTCCAATCGTAAAGCTGCCTGCAAACACAATTGGCTCAGCGAGGACAGAACTTCTTTTAAAATAGGAACTTTTTTCTTAATCCAGTAAATAGACATAATATTTCTCATGGCATTCATGAAAAGATTTGATAATTTTGTGGATTTTATGCAGGCAAATCCTTATCAATTGCACTGAGTATCACATTTCCTGTTTATTTGTGAAACAGAAACACCAAAAACAAAATCCACGCACCATATCCTATTTGGGTCAAACTGAGTTTTTATGTTCATTGTGTCAGTTGTCCTATACTATGGTCCAGAAATTCCCCCTTCCTGGGATTTTACCTTCAGAAGTCTCAATGGCCCCTCTTGCTGCTTGTTGAAGAATGCTGGAACATGTAGCCTTAAAAGATATTTGAGTCTATGGGGTAAATTTATCAAAGAGTGAAGTTCCGCCACTAGAGGGAAATTTCCATTAATTTCTATGGGATTTTGAAAGGCCTGTTTATCAATGGGTGAAGTGAAAGTTCACCCTTTGATAAATACGCATTTCAAAATCCCATAGAAATGAATGGAGAGCCGTGGAATTTCCCTCTAGTAGCGGAATTTCACTCTTAACTTCATTCTTTGATAAATATACCCCTAAGGGTGGTTGCACACGCTGCAATTTGCAGATTAGATGCCCCAAATAGTCGATTTACATTCTTGCTGGCGGGAAGGCATTTAGGGGAGCTTAGTTGCCCGAAGAAGAGGCGGTTTGTTGGTAGGCGACTAATCTTCCCCAGTAGTCTTGTGTGCCCTGGCCCTTAGAGTACAAAAAACAGGTTATCAATGGAACATTAAGATGACCACAAGGTCCAAGTTAATAATTCCACTATCCTCTGGCGTCCATGCATACGGTTCATCAGAAGATGCTGAGCAGTTACCTTAGCGATCACCAAAAGTTGCTGGGAACAAATGCGCACAAGTAACTCTGAGGGTAGGATCAAGCATGCTCAATTTTTGTATTACTTTTAGTACGTCTCACCTTTCTAAAAGAACCCTAATTTCTTTGCATGGCATATAGACCCTTGGTGACAGACTCATACCAAGGATTTCTTGGAATAAGGTACTCCAGTGTAGGGGTAGGAAGTCACATTAGACCTTCTACAAGACATTATAAAATAACTGCAGATTTTACGACTGGAAAATATACATATAACTGGAACACAAGGGCAGATAGTGCTATTGGCACAAATGACACTATGCACTTGGCCGTTTGCATTTCATAAATGAATAAATACAGAAAATATCAGTTCTCTCTCAAAGTGCTTATATGTAAGTTGCACTAAGGACATTATCATTGTGTAGGAGGGGAGGGTTTTTTGAGTCTCAGGGCCCAGATCTTAAATACCGTCTCTGCCCTGTAATAAATCCAGCTGTGGGCAAATGAGACAAAGGAAAGACTGACACAGATTTGAAGTCCCAGCATATGGAAGACAATGCAGAACAGTTGGCTACAAGCCAGTCCCCTTGCTGCCCAATCAATAGCACTTTAATTTTCTGTTTTTCATAGTGTTGTGTACTTAGCAGCACAATCTATGAATAAGAATATGCATACATCCATACATACACAATGCCATGTAATTCTGGGGAATTATTAGAAAAGTGTAGCATACTGCGGGCACCATCTGTTCACAAGGCGGCAAGAGATTTATATGGTTTCATACATAATAATGGAATATCTAGAGCAGTGGGACCCCCACCAGTGATTGGAGCCATGGAGAGGAGCTTAGTTGGATTAATGCATTTTCTGCAATTCCGGCAGTGAAAACCTTGTTATTCCAGAGCAGTCAGTAAAGTCACAGTGATATGGCTGAAGAGGGACTTATAGCTTTTAGGGAGAGTCTGGTGTTGAGATCCCTAGTATTATGCAATGCTGGCAGTACTTATAGCTGAAGCATCTAAGGTCCCGAAAAAGCCTGTGATTAGATGCCTTAGAGCATGAAACCTGTAACGCTTCTATGTACTATAAATGTTCCTGCAGTAAAAGCCTGTCGTTCTTTTACAATGGCTTGTTGTGTGTCTACTGTGACTTACTACCACTTTACCCAAGGGAAACACATGTAAACTCCTTGCAGATAGAGCCTTAGCTGGAATCAAACTTTGGGCCTCACAGATACATGATAGAAAATGCTGTACACCGCACCACCATGCTTGTATGGTATATATATATATATATATATATATATATATATAAAACTCCACAAAAGATAACGGCAGTATATCCCTTAATCATAGCCTATGATTAAGGGATATACTCCCGAAACGCGTTAGGCGATTTTGCAGCGGTCTCTTTAAATAAACAGGACCCAGACGTGCCGTCATCTTTTGTGGAGTTTTTCATATCTTGCAGTGGGGACACTGACTGACTGAGCACCTGGACCTGGAATAAGGGAAGCACGGGGAGCTAGAGCAGTTTCTTTTTGTTTTTATATATATATATACATATATATACATATATATATATATATACATATATATATAGTCTTGTTACAGAGCTAAGGGGGAGAAGGCCATGAACAAATGTTGCAGCAAATATGGTATTGTGAACAGGATGAACATAACGGAAAGCTTTTATTTCAGCTATTGCATTAGTATTCATTTCCTGGGGCTGCAAATGGATGAGAGAAATCCCTTCTTATAAAATTCATTCCTCTTGGCACAAAAGTTTGGGGGGTGCTAATTACCAGCGCCCGTTTTATGAATGGCTCTCTTAAAGCCTCAGTGTTTCTGTGATGCCTGTCCTAGGTGTCCCTTTGACAAACCCATCTCCTGAAACTGGCTGCTCAAAGCTCTTTGTCCTTTGATGGTGTAAAGTTACATCTTTGTGGCTTATCCAAAAGTACAGTCAACACCTTAAGGGCTCCCTAGGCACCTCCAGTTACAGGCACATCAAGCCAGATTATAGTATTTACACGGCTGAACCCAGCTCCAGATTATCCCTCAGGACCAAACTGGATAGCAGGGCAGAGGCTATGAGGGTTGTAAAGTAGAAGAAAGGGGCATAGGAAACCTAAAACCCAGCTATGTGGCAGAATAAAGGACATGTGAGATGTTAGGGAGAGCTGAGGCATGGAGAGGAAGTTAAATGCTGGAGAATCTGCTGTGATATTTGATGGGGAAGCCATGTGAATGTGTTTGACAGACACTGCTGTAACCGCTCCCTGCTCTTCCCTGCTAATGTGCATCCTCCTCCTCAAATATACTGCGTGCATAGTGAGCCAAATGTTGCACATATGAAACAAATAATATGAAGTAATTCCATTGATTGCAGGGAGCTGATAGACAACAGGAACATTTTCATAGTACTGCACATGGGAACTGGTGTATCATGTAAATGTTTCTAAACTAAGTAAATGTAGGGACCCATAGATTCTATACAGTTAATCCCCTGCCTTTAGTATGTTTTCTGTTATTGGGTGTATCTACCTGTAACATTTCTATTCAACACCAGTTATTATTGGACAAAGGGTGCAATAACCACTCCCTGCCACTAAAGCTTTATAATGTGTGCAGGGAGGGGCCTCTGCCTCTTTGGCTGCTGGTACTAACTCACTGAGCCCGGGATCAACAAGGCCCCAGTAAGCCACGTGCCCTAACAGGACCTGCACTGTTAGAGATCCGAGTCGGGGACCAGGCAACCCCGTGAACGAGGGATAGCAAGATACAGATTAGCATTTGTTTTAGTCTCTCTAGAGAGAGAAAGATAGTCAGCTGTATTCAGTGTGAACAGTTCTATGTTCCAACGAGGAGTGTTAGCAGGAAGAGATCTTCCTACAAGGCTTCCCCGTATGCCTTTAGTGAAGGGACCTCAGCAGATAGGGTGTTAGGCTTTAGACTTTGTCTCCCTGACCACTCCACTGAAAGGGATCCGGACCACTTAAAGACATATTGCCTGATGAATTGATGTACCTTGACTATCCTAACTCTGAGGAATATTCCTAACTGTGATATGTGTATGAATACATGCTGACATCTCTACTATCCTGTATAATATCTGCTACTCCCAATTGAAAGCTCCTGCGTGAGTATCTAAACCTGGGGATATTGCCTCGTGCTAATAAATGTTAACCTTTGTTTTAAAGAACCTCCTGGCGCCCATTCATCTTTTATTATACAGTTTGCCTGGGTATTGTAGTTATACTACCTCTTAAAGGGATAGCTTCCACTTAGCGAAGGCCCTGCCCTGCTGTGTAGTGTCGCAGTGTAACCCATGCTCATCCACTAGCTGGACACTTAACTCTTTGCGCTGCATATAGCCCAAAAAAGCGTTACATAAACATACTTACTGTAAAAGTAAATCAGTATACAAGTAATATAACATAATACTGTTTTAGCAATACTGTTCTGGAAATACATATAAATAAACAAGTAGCAATCATATAAATATAATAGTGTGGCTTTTATAAGGCTGGGGACAGACAGGGAGATTCGGGGAGATTCTGTCGCCTGGCGTTTAATAGCAGGCGACAATCTCCCCAAATTTCCTTCTCCCTGTCTGCCGCTAGTATTAATGACAAAGCGCCAGTGCCTGTGCACACACAGCGCGGCGATTTCCGGAATCGCCCGAAGATACTTCGTGAGGAAACTTCGGGCGATTCCGGAAATCGCCGCGCCGCGTGTGCACTATCTGCTGTAGTTCACTGCAGGCTGTATGTGCTCGGGACAGTATAAAACTAGTTTGCAGTGACATATAAACAGTTTTCAATAGGTTTGTAAAACATTAAACTGAGGATTACTACCCGAAAGACAACAGGAACATTTTCTTAGTCCTGCACATGGGAACTTTGGCACTTTGGCAAAAATAATATAAATGCAAGTAATACACTAAATGGCAGTGTGTTGGGAGTTTCCTTAAACGAGAAGGATCTTGGGGTTTTTATAGATAACAAGTTGTCTAATTCTGGGCAGTGTCATTCTGTAGCTACTAAAGCAAATAAAGTTCTGTCTTGCATAAAAAAGGGCATAAACAAGGGATGAAAACATAATTATACCTCTTTATAGATCCCTAGTAAGGCCTCATCTGGAGTATGCAGTGCAGTTTTGGACTCCAGTCCTTAGGAGGGATGTAAATGAGCTGGAGAGAGTGCAGAGACGTGCAACTAAACTGGTTAGAGGGATGGAAGACTTAAATTATGAGGGGAGACTGTCCAGGTTGGGGTTGTTTTCTCTTGAAAAAAGGCACTTGCGAGGGGACATGATTACACTTTACAAATATATTCGAGGACATTATTGACAAATATCAGGGGACCTTTTTACCCATAAAGAGAATCACCGCACCAGAGGCCACCCCTTCAGACTAGAAGAAAAGGACTTTCATTTGAAGCAGCGTAGGTGGTTCTTCACAGTCAGGACGGTGAGGTTGTGGAATGCACTGCCGGGTGATGTTGTGATGATTCTGTTGATGCTTTTAAGAGGGGTTTGGATGATTTTTTGGACAGACATAATATCAAAGGCTATTTTGATACTAAACTCTACAGTTAGTATAGCTATGGGCATATATGGTTTGTGTTTGAAAGAGTGGAGATGTGTGTGTGTGTGTGTATGTATGCTGGTTTTTTTTTGATGGACTCGGTCTTTTTTCAACCCAATTTAACTATGTAACTGGTGCATAATGTAAATGTTCGTACCTTGGCTGTGCACATTAGTTCCCTCTGCAGTAGCAGAGCAGGAAGAGTTCCTGGCAAATATAGTCTTACTGGAAACAACATGTAAGTAAGTGCTAAACAACTGGCATTTTTATGGTTCTGCTATGGTCTTACCATTTGTCTGTGGAATCTTGGGTCAGTATCAACTTATAGTGACACTTGAGGAAACATTCTCCTTGTGACATTTGCTCTATTATATATTTAGTCACAAGTTTACACTAAGTCCAATGCGCACTGCGTAGTTAGACCCAATGATGATGGAAGCTAGGGAGCACATATGTGTTATCTCTTTGTTTTCCTTTTGTGTATGGTGGAATACCTATGCATAAAATCCAAAAATTTTTATCTCCACCAACACCATATTAATTTTGGCCTACTTAATCTTACCTAGCATCATCAACATTCAACATACCATATCATATCAAACATTTCAAATGCATATCAAACACTGCTTATCTGCTCACATAAAAGCAGTTGTATCACCACTGTCTAGAGTCCTCAGAAACATAACAGGGTGATAGATACCACATTGGAGTGACTTGTATCAACTTTTCACAGTCCATACTCTGTACTTTGTTATCTCTATATACAGTATTTGGTTGACCCAATGTATCATAGGTTAGAGTCTTTGGCTGTCTCCTGATTCTATTGGGTTGGCCCGCCTCCTGCCTGTGATGTTCCTCTGTCAGGGGAGAGCAAGCGAGCACCAGAAAAG
>CM044445.1:22658241-22668502 GCA_024363595.1 Xenopus borealis
AGAGGAAAATTCTGGGGGGGCTACAGCCCCTGTAGCCCCCCCGGTTCCGACGCCTATGTTGGCTGTTGTGTTACATATTGTCAGAGGACACAAATAGGGCATTCTTTCTTCTTGCTGCACTTGAAGGTATTCAAGTGCAGCAAGAAGAAAGAATGCCCTATTTGTGTCGTACTATGGATGACTTTGGGGTCAATTTTCTTAGAGCATTGTTCCATGTACTTTTCAGGAGTTAATGGCTTGCGGGAAAGTACATCTGCATCAATATTTCTTTTACCTGGATGGTATCTGATGGTGAAGTTGATATCAGCAAGTTCTGCTACCCACTTATGGCCTATCTGTATACACCAGAAAAGATGGACAGTAGTACAGAGAGTCTCTGAATCTTTCACATATTGACCATCTCAACTGGTGTTAGAGTCCTTGAGCCCTAAGCAATGACCCTTAATTTTTTATCTTGTTCTTGATAAAGAACAGAACCTAGTCCCGATATTTGCTGCTTCATTTTATACTCTACCAGTAACTCATCAGAAATGGAAGGATTGTCCAAGTATTGCTTTAAGTGCAATTTAATATTGTCACTGATCAGTACAGACCTTACAGACTTACAGACCTTTTCTGTATGAGCTCAGTGCCAAATTGCTCCTCTGCTCCAGCCCCTTGGGATGCAAACAGTAGCCTATCCTTTAACTCAATAGCTCTGAACAAAAAGTCATGAGGTGATTCTTTGCCATCTTGTGCAATATTCACTAATTGTTGATACAAATCAGAAACACTCTCTTCCTTCTAATGGCTCTTTAAGATGATTTTCAGTTGTCCAAGGGTTAATTTTCTTTTCATTTCAAGCATGCTTCTTAGACTTAAAGAGCTACTGACACCTGAAATTAAACTCTTTTTTTACATCTATTATAATAACTGGCTTTGAAAGCTACTTCTAAATTTGCCATAAAGTATTTGTATGATGCTTTTACATTACCTGTCTGATCCCCGTGTTCCTTTATAAGGTGGCTGCCATATTTGTGCAGCAGGCATCTGTTATCATTAGAAACTGCAACTAACAGACTGATATGGGACTGTTAGGTTGGCAAAGTCAGAGTGTCAGAGAGTCAGGCTTAGGAAATCCAACTAACAATTATATACAAAAACAAAGCTCTCAGCAAAAAATGATCACCGTGACCTATAGGTAACATGTAATGTACATTCATATGTTAAAATTCATTTTTTAGTGTCAGAATCACTAGTGTCTGAGTATTCTGGATAACAGGTCCCATAACAATTCATATACATGGAATCATGCAGCCCCTTTGGAAATGATAAGGATATAAAACATCACTGAAACGTTACATGACAATATAAAAGCAAGAAGCTGCATGTCCTGTGATTTTATAGCCCAATATTGAACATATTTATTATTGATGTAATGAAATATCCTAATATAGTACACCAAGAGGATACATTATTTTTTATAATAAACAGGTTTCAATGAGCATCAAATTTAATTGAAAAAATTGCACTGTGTATAAGGATATAGTCTACAGGATGCAGGTGTCTTTTGTGTATTACACAATGAGGATACATTTTACCTTGCACATTCACTGCTCTTGTGTATACATGTATATATTCATGCAGAGAAGAAATTGTCTTTGCACACAATAAGGAATACCTTCATTCGATACTGCCTGATTAATAGAAAATAAAGCCTGCATATAAATGGGATTTCTTTTCCCTTTACCAAACGTATTTGCTCAGCTAATTCAGCAACCATTGTTATCAGGGCTTCTTAATATCTGTGACTCTTTACATTAAATCAGTTGTCATACACAAGTAACATTTAAATTTTGGGAAAATTAAGTTTAACAACAAAGCTGAAAAAAATCTAAGCTGTTCCGCTTATATGGCAGAGCTATGTATATTAAGCAGGCTTTTGCTGTCATTACTCCCTTGCACACAGTGGGGTATATTTATCAAAGTGTGAAGTTAAGAGTGAAGTTCTGCCACTAGAGGGAAATTCCGCCGATCTCCATTCATTTCTATGGGATTTTTAAAGGTGTATTTATCAAAGGGTGAACTTTCACTTCACCCATTGATAAATAGGCCTTTCAAAATCCCATAGAAATGAATGGAGAGCGGCGGAATTTCCCTCTAGTGGCGGAACTTCACTCTTTGATAAATTTACCCTAGTATGTGTTTGGTAATACAATGACAAGCATAGGGGTCCCCTAACCTCACTGTTACTGGCACCCAGCAAGCAAATGGCAGACAAAAGAGCCAGGAATATTGAAGAATAATCATGTCAGAATGAGGAACCTGGCAGACAGAATATCAAATACATTTTGTCATGATATACCATTATTATCCTTATAAAAGCTTTAAAATCTACATTATGCCTTGAAGAAGAGAGGGCAACTTGGGGCAGGGTCTAATGTGCAACTTGTATGCTTTATTTTTGTTTCTATTTGTATTTTATTGCAGTGTTGCCTCCTCTCCCTTTTGTACTATGTCTGTACTATAATATACACAGCAGCATTATATAACTAAAGCTATACATACATGCAAGTGGATTCTTTAGGTGTTTAACTGCAAAGGCTGGGACTTCTGGGGGGCACAGGAAGTATAGGGGTCATATGGAGCAACAACTGATAAACAGTTCCATGAAAAATATTTTATTCCCAAAGTTTGGGGGTTAAAATGATATGCTGTGCACCCAATAACTAATCTACTATGTGGCATGGTGTCATTGGGGAAGTGGCAGCTGAAAATGGCTGGTAAAGTATGAGATTTGTTATCGAGAATGCTCTGCATTACGGTATGGTCATCTCCCATAGACTCCATTATAAGCAAATAATTCAAATTTTTTAGAATTTTTCTCTGTAAGAATAAAACTGTACTTTATACCTGATCCCAACTAAGATATAAATAATCATTATTGAAAGCAAAACAATCCTATTGGATTTATTTGATGTTTAAATAATTTTTTAGTAGGTACAGAAATCCAAATTATCCAGAAAACCCAGGTCCTGAGCATTCTGGATAACAGGCCCCATACCCGTAATGTAAATGTCCTGACATTAAAGCAGTAGCAACAACTTTCTAAGCAAAAGCGTCCCGCGACTCGTTTAGCTAATTTTTCGCCAATTCGCGTATTTCCAGAGAATTTTCGGTGAAGCGAATCTCGGGAGATTCGCCCATCACTATCAATAACTAAACTAGCATCCAATATACTTGATGCAAGCCAATTGCAGCTACATTAAGGGAACACACTGGAGTTACCAAGGTTCCCCTTGTTTATGCAATTAATCACTGTGAAGGAGAACATTGGCAAAGGAGCATGTATAAAGTACCTCTGAATAGCCTCAATTCATTCTTGCATTGAATAGCCTCAATGCACTTGAACTTGCATTTATAAGTGAGTCCTCCAGTGTCAACTAATGATGCTCAGATCACCTTGCTCCATTTTCCTTCAATGCAGATGTGCTAGTAAAACCAAGGGATCCATCAAGAAGGTGTGAGACACAGATACAGCATGTAATTCTATGACATGGTCTGTAGTTATAGACCAATGTGCTTCTGTAGTAGTAACCCGTGCTCAAGAAGTGTGAGTATCATGAACGTGCTGGCATTACCTTTCTGTTTTTGCACTGCAGTTTTCGATTAGGGAGTCTCATTGATGTAGTGTATTTATATAAAACACTAGTACTTAAGCTTCCATACAAATGCTTATTCATGCATTGCTTGCCTCTCCAGCCCATTCCCCCCTCCACACTTCCATTCACCTCTGTCTCCTGGGCCCGTTCTCAGCTTGCAATGTTGCCCTCAGCCTCTAATCTTCCTTTGCTCACATCATTACTGTGAGTGTGCCAGGCAAGCACAGAGAGCTGAACGTCCGCCTTGCACTGACATCCCATGCCCCACATCCTTCAGGTTCCATTTACTGACAACCGCTGATCCCCTGCCTCAGATAAAATCCTTTTTATCTGCCAACAGCTCACCCCTTATCTCTGGCTGATTATAATCTGTCAAAACCAGGACACCTGATATAAAAACCAACACTTTCAAACCTAAACAGCTCTGTTGGGCTGAGGCTGATGTTCACCAGCAGCAGGACTTAATTCATTACTTGTCACTTTTGCTACTGTCAGGCCTGGAATAAGTGGGCTATTTCCTTGCACACTTAAGGAGCCTCACGTCCCAGGTATTTGCCTTCACTGTGTTTAAACTCCAGACAAAGAAAACCCTTTATTTGTCAGCACTTGTGTTGGCAGCACATTCATTCATGATCTCCAAGTCCAACACCCGCCAGGCGGCAGCTGCTGCTAAGGAACACAGCGTGACTGATTCATGTTATCATTATCTTTATTCTGATGTAGTTCTGCTAAACATAAACAACACTATACTCTAGATATTGCAATCATAGGGGTCCTTGCAGGATGGAAATTAAGGGAAATGGGGGCTCATTTATTAAAGAGAGCACAGTAAGCACCAAGGCAATGCCTTGTGGGCAAGCAGGACTGGAACTATGGTACACAGCACAGGCAGATTCCTAGGGTGCAAACATTTTGGGGACATGGTGGGGGGCACAGTTTCAGCAAATGTTTATTGCAGTATATTGCTGTTTTATTGTCCAAATCCAATTTGTGCAATACACCTGAAAGGGATACTGTAATGGAAAAACATGTTTTTTTTCAAAACACATCAGTTAATAGTGCTATTCCAGCAGCCTTCTGCACTGAAATCCATTTTTCAAAAGAGCAAACAGATTTTTTTAATATTCAATTTTGAAATCTGACATGGGGCTAGGCATTTTGTCAATTTCCTAGCTACCACTGGTCATGTGACTTGTGCCAGCACTTTGGGAGGGAACTGCTTTCTGGCAGGCTGTTGTTTTTCCTTCTCAATGCAACTGAAGGAATCACAATGAGACATGGGTTTTTACTATTGAGCGTTGTTCTTAGATCTAACATGCAGCTGTTAATTTGTGTTAGGGAGCTGTCATCTGGTTACTTTCCCATTGTTCTGTTGTTAGGCTGCTGGGGGGGGTGATATCACTCCAGCTTGCAATGAATGCAGTTCATGTGTGCTTCCATAGCGGAACAAGCTCTCTGCAAACCCCGGGTGCAGGCTGTGCCCTCTGCTAGGGCAAAAATTACATGGATTCAATTAAAAAAGCAGCACTCTGGTATAATTGAAAAACTTTACTTAAAGTGCATTAGGAATTAGGCAGTACAGCAGTAAAGAGTGATTGAAGTTTATCAGAGCACAAGTCACATGACTTGGGGCAGCTGGTAAATTGCCAATATCTAAAATATAATATTTAAAAATGAAATATAAAAATATCTGTTTGCTCTTTTGAGAAATTGCTTTCAGTGCAGAATTCTGCTGGATCAGCACTAACTGGTGCATTTTGAAAAAAAATTCTCATGACAGTACCCCTTTAAAAATGAAAAGGCAGGTTGGCACAGTAGCAGTAGCATTAACTGACCTTGCCACTTATCATCCTTCTCAGTTGGCCTGAACCTTCCACTGGTGTGATTGTACCCCATGCTTATGTGTCTGTGTGGGAAGGGGAATGTCACGGTCGGCACCCGATACCAGAACAAATGCCAAGCACCCTGGTCTCGGCTCGTGCTTCACCAGTAGTGTGACCGCCTTTGGCTTCGGGAGGAGCCCTCAGCTACTCAGATGCCACCTGGACTTAAACGAAAGCTGCAGGGCAGGAGTTCTGGCCAGCGTTGGGGCACGACTGTATAAGAAGTCTTTAAGGCCGAAGGTCACGGTACAGACAGGAGTTAGGCAGATACGTGGTAAAACAGGCTGGATCGAGGCAGGCAGACAGCAAGGAACGTCAGGCAGGCGAGGGTCAAAACCGGGTGATCAATCAGATAGGGATGAGGCAAATTCGGTGGTCAGATAACAGGATCGGGTCAGGATACAGAGAACAGTGTAGTCAAGAGTCAGGCAGGGTCAAATACGGCAAACAGGTACACTCAGAAGCTTTACAGCACAGATACAAGGCACCAGGAACAAATCCTATCACGGGCAATGAGTTTATCAAAATGCCCCTTTAAATATTTGAATATTCGCTCCACTGCCGCGCGCACACTAAGGAAGAGACCGGGGAGAAGAGCGGCTTGGCGGGCATCCCCGCCGGAGGCGCGGCGGGCGTCCCCGCTGCACCGCTAGACCACCAGGGTGAGTTTTCCTAACAGGCAATCAATGCTATACAATTTGACTTTTCCTGGTTCAGCACAATAAGGTCCAAATACACAAAATGGGTTGGCTGAGATGGGTGGAAAAACTCAACAGTCCTAAACAGAGCCTCAACCTGAACTGGACACCTAGTGGAAGAATTGGACCACATTCCATCTTAGGCAGTGTTCCAAAAATATATGATAGCTTATGTTTCTTCAATAACTGTTTTCATACAAATGCAATATATATCCATTGTTGCTTTGCCTCAGTTCATTTCT
This sequence comes from Xenopus borealis, assembly GCA_024363595.1. NCBI lineage: Eukaryota > Metazoa > Chordata > Amphibia > Anura > Pipidae > Xenopus > Xenopus borealis. The sequence goes on from CM044445.1 coordinate 22,664,706, forward strand.
TGGCAGGGGATTTTCAGGCTTGAGGACAAATACTGAAGAATAAATGATTGTTCCTGCGTTCATTGGTCATTTCAGTACAGACTTGTTAGAGCTGAATCAGGCCCAGATTTTTGGAAAGGCCATAAAGGCCTGGGCCTATGGCGGCAGGATTTTAGGGGGTGGCATGAAGCCCAACCACACCCTCATTGGTTAGTAAGTTCTGGGGCTGATCATGAGATACAATAGTTTTTTTGATTTCCCATGCACCAATCCCCAGTGCTTCCAACCTGGTGATGAAAATTGGGTATGTGCTTAAATGAAGGGGTGACAAATAGCAGTCTGCCTAGGGGTGCCCGCTATGTAAATCCGGCCCTGTGAATTGTTACATATACTGGTAGAACAATAGAATTCTACCTGTATCTGATGATTCAGCACTAATAGAGGCCGATGTTCAGGTGCCTTTAAAATTTTCCGCACTACCCGATCGACTGATATCCAAGTCTTCTGCTGTTAGTCAGCTAGTCTACCACCATCAGGGCCGGGCCAAGTCAACCGACAATGTCGCCCCTCCACTGTTCACACATGCATAGAATAGCAAGCTCCAAGGCAGCGCTGGTGCACATGCGCAGAAGAGCCCAAATTCCGCGGAAGCGTATGCCCATGTTGGCTTTCAGAAGAAAGCTGACAACCCTTCTGGATGAAATAGTCCAAACTAGGGGAAGGTGTCAGAATAGGTACATGCCTAGCATCCCTCTATCTTTGTGCCCTAAGCATGTGCCTCTTCTGCCTACCCTGGTAGGGTAGCCCTAGCCCTGCCCACCGTACACGCACTGAATATCTTACGAAAAAAAAATTCTATGATATTAATGGTGCATCCATGGTCACCTTTAGCAAGGGACATGCTCCAACAGGCAGAATGAAAGACATTATGATAAAAACAATAAATAGTTTTGCTCCCTTTACACAAGTTACCAGAACTGATATTTGAATGCATAGGGAGCCTTTTTTGAGTTTTGATGTTCGTGGCGCTTTAATCATAGATTCTTCAAAATACTGTTGTCTGCAAAATACGGTTATCGCCCACAAAAACTATTAATATGCAGCATTGTGTCTTCCATTATCTCCCTGCTTTCATGCCTAACTTAGCTGCCTGTCTGGATTCCTTAACACATTTCCTCTAACAAAAACAATACTTTACCTCCCTTCTCTGCCCGTCCCTTTCATCTGCTATCTCTGCTTTTTTTCCTTGAAACTTTTCCATCTGCATAAAGTCATTGTATGCACCAGGGCATAGCTGTACTGGCTTTTCTGTGCAGGGTACTCTAAAATATACTAAGTAATTGAGCATAAGTAATACTGTAATAATATGTTTACCATACTGTAATAATATGCTTAAGTTTTCCATATCCATAAGGTAGTTACCTGGTCATCAAGTTAAAAGAAATATAATTGGTCAGTATTTATAGTATCTATCCAGCACCTGGAAGACAGGATAGCAGTGCTCAGTGAACAGTACCCCACTTTGGTGCATTTTTATGAAGAAGAGGAGCTCCAGATTAGTGCAGCAGGTGAGTAAATTAAAAGATGATCTTTCTTGTGAAAGATTGTGAGCAAAGACGTTAACCCCACTGGATTGTCTAGGGGTCTCCCTATATTTATATACAGGACATAGTCAGACATTACATGAATTAGATGGGGTGTAATGGACCATGACATTATGGGACGTGTATCCAAAATCCTCTATAAATTATATCTGGGAAGGTGACATGTGTTCAACATTGGACTGGGGTGTTAGCTGCCCACCAGAAACTTAAGACCACATGTCCACATTCCAAATACTTTTTCCTCCGTTCTTCCCTTTATTGTCTTAGTCACTTCTCCTTACACCATCATCATCATCCTCTTTGGGGAGTGGCCACGGTATAAGCATACAAGGCTGGGAGTTTTCCTGGTATTCTGGTAGGCCAGTCCAACATTGCATTGCTGTGCAAGTGATACACCTCTTGCCACTACCATCTGTACATACCATTATGAGTAAGCCAGTAGTAATTGGACACAAGGTAGATTATGAGTGTTCCTAATTTAATTATCAATTACTATACCTACTAGAAAAAACTGGGTATATAACTTTAGTTTTTACATTTTTCCCATTTGTAAGCTTTATTTAGCTATAAATCAGTACGAATCTGATATTCCGAATCATTTTCTGATATTTATACACCTTCTCCAATCATAACAGTCATAGGCCATACTTCCCCATGCTCACAGACAAGCTTAGACAAAAATCAGTCTCATGCATGGAAACGAATTGCTATAACATGAAGGATAAATACTGTGAGAATAAAGAACTTGAAAAAAATGCTTACAAAATGCTAAATATTTTTAAAAAACAAAACATAAACAAATAAGACCAATTGTAAACTGCGTCAGAATGTCACTGTCTGCATCATATCATGATTTCATTATATTTTCAATTTTCCTACCCAGTTAAGGAAACACATAGACAAAAGGAAATGTAGAACACCTGCCGTGTTGGATTATGCTTTGGCGTGTCCATGACTCTGCACATGCTCAGTGCGCTGTGGGCTGTGGTTGAAAGGTAAAGCTTAGGGTTTGTCAGAAATCATCAAGCAGAAAATGATGTTTGTCTGTTATAGAAGCTAATGCTTCAGTGATTATTATTACATTCAAATATAGAATGTAGTAATTCTTAGCTGATATGCAATGACAATCTGAATGCCCCTCAGGTATGTGACCAGCCCAGAGCTACTGGGGCTTCTACAGTGGAACAGATTTTTGTGGTGGCCTTGGGCTGGTACTGAACTCCAATATATAATACACAAACTTTCTAGCCTAATTCTTTGTTGATCTTTAGTTTTCTTTTACCTAAATTATTTTGTAAAACACATAAAGGTATGTTCATCCAGAATGATTGGGACCTGGGTTTTTCCTGATAAGTACAATGTGCTGTTTTAGTATTACAGAAAAAAAGGAAATCATTTTTAAAAATTTGAATAAAATGGAGTCTATGGGAGATGGTCTTTCCGCAATTTAGAGCTTTCTTGTATATCGGGTTTCCGAAAGTAAAATAAATTTATATTTGTGTATATGCATTATTTGTTATTTGAAGATTCAGTGAAACATAAAGGCAAAGATTGTTCAGCGCAGAATGATCCAACTGAGATGTTGAGAGCTTTCGTTCTAAGCATACAATGATAAAACTTAACACTGGGGGTGACGCAGCTCAGTAGTCCCTACACATCTGGAGAATGTACGTTTGTATTGACAAGAGTGCAGGCTCATTGCGTGGGGTCCTCCTTCTGGGAACTGACAAAACAAGCACTTTTCACAGCCCCTTAACGAGTTTATTTTAGATTAACCACTTTCTCCACTAATGAGACCAAGTTGCAAGTGTAACTTGCTGACCCCAATTATTTTTCATAACGCTGTTGTGCTATTTTTGGAGATTTTGTTTCACTTTTTCATTTAAAACTGAAATGACAAGTTCTGCCTACCCAGGAATGCCTTCGAGAGTGGAATTATTACAGTAAAGGTCACACTACTGAATGGAGGCACTGAGCCAGGGTTGCATTTATATGTAACATGAATGCAATTGTCACACTAAGGCACAGATATGGACAGCTTTGTTTATTGGGTGTCAGCATTTCTGGGAAGCTATTACATATATTTGATATTTTGAATCAAAATTCACACTTACTAGCTGCTCAGCCCACTTACAGCTCAGATGTAGAGAGGACCATTAAAGGAGAAGGAAAGTCTAAAATTAACTTAAGCTCTAAGTGTTGTCCATTAAAAGT
>CM044445.1:22693823-22708784 GCA_024363595.1 Xenopus borealis
TGTGGTTTGGGATGTCTTTTGTAAGGGCTGTTGTTTGTCCCAGAAGGAATCTAATATCAGGTTGGAGTCCCCACATAATATAATTTTCCCTGTTTCGACATGAGAAACATATGTAAGAAGTTTATCAAAAAATAGAGCCTGGGAAACATTTGGGGCGTAATATGTGATTATTGAGAAAAGTTTCCCTTCTAGTACCAGAAATCTCCCCTCTGGGTCAGAGTAAGTGTCCCGAACCTGTAGAGGTAGTCCCACATGAATACAGATAGCCACACCTCTGGTCTTGTTATCACTGTTTGCTAAGTATACTGTTGGGTATTTTTTATGAAAATATTTGGGAAAGGATTGCTTAGAAAAATGGGTTTCCTGCAAACATAAGATATCAGCTTTGAGAGAAATATAATACATAAATGCTTTTTTCCGTTTCACCGGGGAGTTAAATCCTTGTACATTATGAGATAATATTGTTAAACCCATTATAGTCTAGTAGAGGTAGGTTATGTTGGAGAAGGGATGCTGTCTGAGGTTTGATATCTGTAGAAGGGGGGAATACTGTATCCCATTGCTGAATCCAAAATAGAAATAACACATGTTGCCCTAATGTCTTATAGTCCCACTCATAATACCATTCAAAACATAGTGAACTGATAAAAAAATAACCGTAAGAAAGAAAAAGATTAAAAAAGAAGAAAAGAAAACATAACATTAAACTGTAGGTGTTAATACTACGGGTGGGAGTCCTGCTTGCCACCCTGTATAGCACCATGTTGGGGGTGTCAGAACTCCACGGGTCCTTCCCGTCATTCTTTATGGTAAAGGCACTTGTCTCTCAAAAACAAAATGAGGAAAAGGTTGGGGATGTGACCTCTCCCAATGGAGGTGTAATATGTGGTATATCTTGGGTGAGCTGTTGCACATCGTGGTTCATGTGCTATGGTTCGTGAAAATAAAGGATTGGTCTTAAATTATCTTAGAAAATACGTTAAACATATTGCGTCATATGTTGTAAGGTGAAAATTGAACCATTGGTATGTAGCTCAATATTGTGGAGAAAGTCATATAGCGAATATGGGGATTGTTATAGTTGCTTCTGTCCAAGGCCTTAATTAAGGAGAAAAGCCCTCAAAAAGTTAGGTAGAGAGAAGTTATCTGCCATACCTCTAACAACGGGTTTTAAAGGCCGTAAATAGGGAGTATCCCCGAGGGGAACAAACCTGAAGGTAGTCATTCCTTATGGTTGATTTTAAGTGTCCGACTTCTGGGATAAAGCTGACGCTGTCGTTCTTCTGGTGGCCGGCTTCCCTACCGTGTGCCAAATTGGAGATACCGTTCTTGTAGGTTCCATCGGAGATGATGGCAATGATGGAGGAAGTGTTGTAGTTAACTTCAAACGTTGGAGAAGCTCCATGCCTGATTTCAAATCCGAAATGGAATGTTGTTTGTTGTTGAGCATAAATGCTAGACGGAATGGAAATAGCCATCTGTATCTGATGCCGTGATGTTGGAGGACGTGGACAACATCAGCAAAGGTTTTGCGTTTCTGTAATGTGGCAGGTGCAATATCTGCAAATATTTGAAATTTAACAGTGTTATATTTCAAGTTCTGTGACACTCTTGCTGCTTGGAGGGCCTTCACTTGAGTTTGATGGAAGAGCAGCCTAAGAATAATGTCTCTGGGCGGGCCCTCTTGCGATATGGGCCTGAGCGCTCTATGCACCCTATCACATTCAAACCTTTTCAATGGTAAATCTGGTAATAATGTGGAGAGAATTGTCTGAGTTACCGTTTGTAGGTCTGTCTCAGATTCCGGAATCCCTCGGATGCGCAGATTATTGCGTCGCGACCTGTTATCCGAGTCCTCCAGTTTATCCACGGCCTCTTTCAATTGCGTTTGAAGTTGGGCTATATCCTGTTCATGTGCGTCCAATACTGTAACCACGTCGTCTATTTTAGTCTCCACGACATCGATCCGCTGGCCTAGCTCATGAATCTGGCCTGTAATCCTGTTGGTTATGTCGGTAGCGGTTTTGGCCAGTTCTTGTTGTAGTAATGCTTTAAATTGACCCATCAGGTCCGGGTTCTGAGTTTCTCCCGATGGAGGTGGAGATATATCAGGTTGCGAGTCTAGGCCTTGCCATGTGTCTTCTTGTGTCGCCATTACCTTCGAAGAGGGAGGCGGAGGTTTCTGTAGGAATGACGCAATGGTATTTGCTGTCCCTTTGGTTGATTGAACGGAGCCTTTTTTCTCCCGTTGCCTTCTCCTGTTAGCCATCCGACGGTTCTTTGGAGGTGTAGAGATGTATTTCTACAAAAGTAGTACGGCTGGTTCGAATTAGGAGGGCAAAATTGAGGGATAAGGTTACCGTGGGCGAGGAGCGATCTCACATCACCGCCATCTTGATCGCGCCTCACGTGACCCCCCGTCAAACTGCACTCTCTAGTGCACACTAGGGACATGGGCCCCTTCTCCCATGTAGAAATAAACAATAAATAGCCAGTTCTGCACTAATATATGGTTCACTTCCTACAAGGGTTCACAGTTTCAACTGCAAATTTGGTCACCATCAGTCATGGGTTCAGCCATGTAAGTCGTTCAATAACAGCTGGATAACTGAAGTGTGGGTCATAAATAATGGGGCCCCCATGCAAGATATTTTGCCCCAGGCCACACTACCACTAGAAACGACCCTGACATGCACTAGCTCAGCAAGAATGAGGTTAGGCCCAAACTGGCAATATGTGGGTTCTGGTAAACTCCAGGGGGGCTGTTATTAGATGCCATAGACAGTCAGTATTTATTGGACTGGGGGTGCTTGTTTGGGCCTCTGTGTACTTGGAATGCCAGGGCCTATTTTGACAGCCAGTGCAGACCTGAATGAGGTTGATGTAGTTTCACAACAGCTTCTGTTTCATAGGAATGGCCTAGAGTGACAAACAGCTTGCTCCAGCATGCTGCTTTCTATATTCCATCACTTGCCTTCATACCAGCATTGGTCTGCCTCAACCCCCAAAACCTAAAACAGCATTAGAAAATGTGAGCAGGAACATGCACAGCATAAACATGTACAGCCCAATAGATCTATACAAACCTTAGTCCTATTAATCTTAATCCCAGCTCTTATAGCTTGTTTAAATTTCCGTGGTACTGAGGATGAGGGGGGGGGGGCTGAGGGGAGACTGCTAGAAATATTCCAAATGACTTCTTCTCTTCCAACAAATGTATGCCCCAATCAATCTGCCCATGCCAGCTGCGTGCATAAATTGTTTCAAGTAGTCGAGAGTCAATGAAAACATCAGGTCTAATATTTCCTTTAAAGCCTTGTTTGAAAACAAGCAATAGCTGTGGCCAGGACAAGGACAACAATTTATTTAATGTTATGTATTGCGGTTAGGCCAAAAAGATACAAAACTTTAATACACATAATTATTAATCCTCACTTGTAAATGATTAATGAATTCTGTAGATCAAAATTTTCTGGGGCTGAGTAATTCTGCTGGAATGATTCCATTTTGTGGTTATTCATAGGGCAAAGGGAAGTGCAGAGGCAAGAACAGTTCTTCTCTCCTTATTTGCATTCATATGTAGGCGGAACTGACATTTCATTGAAGGTAAAAATGCATTTAGCATGCTACACACACACACACACACCTCAAGGGGAAAATTGTCTATAGATTATAAAGGCAAGGGAGTGACAAATCAAAGCCATTTGCAGGATAAGCTGAAGATCGTTTACATGGGCTAGGAGACAATTAGAATTTATGGTTGAAATCAGGGTTAAAGGGCAAGGAAAGTGTAAAATAGAATAAGGCTAGAAATGCTGTATTTTGTATACTAAACATAAACATGAACTTACTGCACCACAAGCCTAATCAAACAAATGATTTATGCTTTCAAAGTTGGCCACAGGGGGCTGTCATCTTGTAACTTTGTTATACATCTTTGTCTGACACTGGCACTGCACATGCTCAGTATGGTCTGCTTGAGTTCTGCATGGCTGGTAAGTAAGGCAGGGGCTCCCCCTGCTGTTCATAAGTATGATTGTTTCCCTGCCAGAAGCACTAAATGAAGGGAGAATTTCACTGCATACAGTCAGGTTTCTTATAAAAACAGTACACATTTTAAAATTAAAGTATATTGGAGATAGATTTCTTTTTCATTAAAGAAAGTAAAAATGGGATTTTATTTCTTTGCCTTTCCTTGCCCTTTAAAAAAATTTGTAAACCCTCAAAACAAATATACTTTGTTCTCTAGTTTTCAAGATATAAGCAGTTTTTACACTGCCAGTATAATGAACTTTAACAGCACCACCAGCTCATCATTTGGCCAACTGACCTCTGTCAGGTGGAATCTTATTTTAGCGAGAAAGGTATTGTGATGTTTCTCTGGTGTGAAAATGGAGTTTGTGAGAAAAGTCAACTGGTGTTTCTGTGGTCAATTCCAAGCAAAGCATAAAGGTGGCCATAGACTCACTGATAATATTGCATAAAATTAATTTTCATAGGACATTTGTTTCATGTATGGTGAGAGATCAATATCGGCGGTTATTGGTCTGCTTGTTGATTGGGCTGGCCGTAAAATTTTGAATGTTGCCTTTAAAGGTATCCAAACATCTGCCATTGTTTGTGCTGAATAGTCAGATATTGTTTCTACCTGTATACCTGATGATTCAGCTCTACAAATGTGAGGAATCACAAGGATTTGAACTCTAGCCTTAGGGGAAAATTCACTAAGCAGCAAAAATGCTCTAGCTATGGCTTCACCACAATTCATTGCACTTCGCCAGGTGAATTTTTCCCAACCGCCGCTAATTCACTAAAATGTGAATTTGCGCTCAGGGAGGTGAAAAGTAGTGATGCCTAATTTGCATACGGCGTGAAGTTAAAAGTATAGTAGAAGTATATGTTACAGCCACTACATTACACTACAGAAGCCCAGGAAACCTTTAATAAATGCCCCCTGTATAGTTGAGTTGCCATATGTTAGGAAATGTAGGGGGGGAAGGAGTGTAACCCCCCCCAAAAAAAATTACGCTATTTTTCAGACAGTCACCCTAAAAAAAGTAAAAGACACCAGCATTTTTTTGGGACAGAAAAAATTTCAATTTTTTTTTTCAAACTCCTATCTATTGTATTGAATTTCCCCAGGTCTGACCTGGCGAAGTAAAGTCTAGTGCAAGAGGTAACGTTCAGTAAAATAGTCATCTTAGTGAAGTTATGTCCCTTCGTCAGTGCGCAATTACAACTTCTACTTCTCTAGCGAATTTTCTCCAGGGACACTGTTAGTAAATTGACGAAGTTGTGAAATGACATCATGCTGGCGAATAAGCGCTAGCCTTAGACGCTTCGGGCTTTAGTGAATTTGCCCCTTAGTGTTTGGACACTCCTGCACTATTGGTGCAGGAGTCTTGGTGCTTATGTTGGACACTGCCCTGAACAGACTTTTAATAATGTTTCTTGCAACGACATTACCTTGTCCAGCCTTTTGGACTTCGCCTGCCTGCTGTCAGCCCTGACCATTTTTCCCATGACATTATCCTGCTTAAAGGGCACCTATTTGTTAAAAATGCTATCCCCAATCAAGGGCGCAGGCTGGTAGAGCCACCCGCCAGCGCTATGCTACTCGCACAGGGAGGGAGCTCTGAGTGCGAGCAGCCATGTCTGCTCACTCACATTATGCGTGTGTGACGTTATGAGCATGCGCATAATGAAAAGCTGCCTCGATTAGGGACTGCTTTTCATTATGCGCATGCGAGTGAACGGACATGGCTGCTCGCACCGGGAGCTCCCTCCCTCTGTGAGTAAGATAGCGCTGACTGTTATCCCCAACCGGAATGCGGGCTCTACCAGCCCGCACCTATGGTTGGGGATAGCATTTTTAACCAATAGGGAGTAGGAAAAGGGGAAACAGAAGAAAGCAGAAGAATAGAAACTGAGGATACAGAAGGAAGAATGCACAAGGAAAAGAAAAGCAGAATAAGGAATGGAATGGGGAAAAGTTAGAGGGCTAGAGGAAAGGTAGGTGAGAATGGAGGTGAAAAGGGGAGAGAAAACTGGTAAAGGGGAAGTAGAAGAGTGAATAGAGAGGGTTACAGACAATGACAGAGTCAGGGATGGTAGGCATACCTTTTGTAGAGAAAAAATTGTGAAATTTATTTTACAGCTACAAAAGCAACGTCAACAATAATGTAATGAATTTTGAGTTTACAGCATGTATTTTGCTCCCCATATATCCACTGCCTCTCAGTGTACCTAATGCTTGGCCTGTCAGTACCCACTTCCTATTACTAATATTATTAACTCATATAAAGTGCTGACATATTATTCTGTATAATAATATATACAGTATAACATCTTCCAAAATACAGTATATAATTTAATATATATAATACATGCACTTTTTCCTTTATAAATAGCACCTGTAACATACTTGAGGTGTCTGTACCCTGTGTCATTGTATATAATGTGGCCTCCCCCTGTGTCTGTTAGTGGGATTGGTATAAACTAGGGTCGCCACCTGGCCGGTATTTTACCAGCCTGGCTGGTAAAAATGATGGTTGATCCCAATGTTATTAAAGGGGTTGTTCACCTTTAAGTTAACTTTTAGTATAATGTAGAGAGTGATATTCTGAGACAATTTGCAATTGGTTTTCATTTTTTATTGTTTGTGGTTTTATAGTTATTTAGCTTTTTATTCAGCAGCTCTCTAGTTTGCAGTGTCAGCAATTTGGTTTCTAGGGTACAAATTACCCTAGCAGCCCTGCATTGATTTGAATAAGAGACTGGAATATGAATAGGAGATGGACTAAATAGAATGATAAGTAATACAAAGTGGCAATAACAATACATTTGTAGCCTTACAGAGCATTTGTTTTTAGATGGTGTCAGTGACCCCCATTTGAAAGCTGCAAAGAAACAGAAGAAAATTGCAAATCATTAAAAAAAACTATGAAAAATAAATAATGCAGACCAATTGAAAAGTTTCTTAGAATTGGCCCTTCTACAATATACTAAAAGTTAACTTGAAGGTGAACCACCCCTTTAATAGGCAAAAAAGATAAATATATAGGAAGGCCGGTATTTTTTCAAGAAAAGGTGGCAACCCTAGCATAAACCCTAACCACAGTTGTAAATCAGCTGCAAGTGCACACCATCCACATCCAATTTACTGGTGAGATGTGCCTTGGAAACCCCCTTAGAATTATGGCCAGATCCAGAGTGAAGGCAGTTCACTATATGTAATATGTTTGAGATTGCAATAACATAAAAAAAGGACTATGAGGCAAGGCAAGTGCAAAAAAGTCAAAACCAGACAGAAAAAGGAAGTGCTTCAGGTCATTTACAGGGTTGGGAAGGCCTGCCAGAGGGCCTAAGCCAAGGACAGTTCCCATCAGCCCTTTCTTCCCAAATTAGGCATATATCATACCATAACATTTATCACTATCTACATGATGTATATACAGTAGTTGAAGTGGGCCCTGAATGCAAGGTCCCCAGTACAACACAGGGTCACAATCAGTTTAAGGCAACATGCTAGAAGGCCTTTTACACCTAATGATTATTAATTAGCAGAATAAGATTTGCGCAAAGGAACACTTAACCCTGAAGATCAGGCTTCACAAAGCACGGAGAACATAATGAGCTTATCTTTTATTTTGGGTTTGTTGGAAAAGCAGAAAGGCCAAAGGCATGTTTGCAAGAAAAGATGGCAAATTTCAGATTATATCTAAATTTGGGGATAGAATTACTCCTAACAGGAACTTTGTGAAGCTGAAAGTTTACTGAAATTTACTGTCAAGTGGCTTCAAAGGAGATTGTGAATGATGATTGTTTGGGTGTATCTTTCAGTACACAGAGTTTACAATATTTCTTGCACAAAGTTAAATAGAAATTGACTTTCCAAAGTGCTCTCTGTATACTTGGTTTGACATACATCTGTCTTCCCTATTCATAACTATGTGACAAGAATGCTAAGTCTTCAGCGCAGCCATCGTGGAACAGTAGGGAAGCCTGGCATTGCTGAATGTTATCCTAGTGTAGAGGAAAAATGTGGGTTTCGATGGTATCCCTGTATTGTTAAGCTAAGCAGGAATACCACGTGTGCTTTGATAAATGGAGACATAAATAAGAAAGAGAAAGGTAAGAAGAGCATTGCCTAGTCTGACAGTGTTGCTGATAAGCCAATATTCTGCAAGCTACATTGTTGCTAAATCTTGTAACTAATACCTGGACTTCTAGGTTCACTAATAATTGTCTTGTTGGCTAAACAGTGATATGTACGACTTATTAAAGGGCAATTAATCTCAGTTTGAGATGCTTCTTACTGTGTTTCATTGCTGCAGACAATCAATTGCATTTTGTTGTGCTACACTGGCATTTTTAAAGGCCCAACAAAACTGAATCTCCAAGATACAGATTTGGCTCAAATATTAAGACAGGCAAGTATGACAAAATACCATGAAGGTGCCCATTTCCTATGGATATTTGAAACCAACCTGTCCCATACCTGTGAACTTGAATAAGGCACGCTAAGTACCAGCAGTTAAGCCAAGACTGTTTATCTTCACTTGTCTGTTTTCCAGATGAATTTAGTCTCATTAATAGGACGCACATTTCCCCCCCACCCTGTTCTTGCATTGTTCCCAGAATTTACACTTACCATCTGCAGTTTTTTCTCATTCATATCTCCCATACAATAAACAAATCTAATAAGTGTGTGTTATTGTGCTGGACTTCGAGGCTCCTTTGATCTCATGTCCAGTCACAGATCAGAAGGTTTAAAATGACCTCCTTATTGCAGTAATCTTTCATAGAACCAATTTCTCTTCATAATGAACCTGATAATTCCGCACGGTGGTATGATAAATGCCTGCTTGAATTGCAAATGAACTATGCTGTGAGCTAACAAGCCTAATTGTCCCTCTGTCGCCCCAGGTAGAACATTAGTTAAACACTGAGTAAAGTTTAACTTTTGTCTTAATTTGACCAGCCATCCTCTGTAATTAGAGAATATCCTCTTCATTGCCTTAGCTATAAGGCCTCACACTGGATTGTTATGCAATGATCAGTTGGATACTCTAAAGCTGGCCATAGACATAAAGATTTTTGAAAGATCCAATTGTTATCATGAGACCACAATTGTCTCAAAACGATCGTTTAAATGCCTGATGTGTCCATCAACTAAAAAGACCATTTCAGGCAATATTGCCAGCAAAACTGAAGGATCGCAGCCTGCTTTGCCCTGCAAACATAGATAGATTGCATGGGGACCGATAAAGATTTTCTAACCTGGCCGATCAATCATCAGACCAATGTCGGACGAAAAATCGTAAGATGAACGATCGTTTGTATCCTACTAACCGCAAGATAATTTGACAGATTGGTCGGACTTCCCTAAGATCGGTCGTTCGGCAGGGAAAGATCGTATCGTCTATGGGGAGCTTTAGCTACTAATGCACAGGTCCATTCATAATACAACCCGTCATGCGGGCATGCTGGAACAGTAGTCTAACTAGATATTACTTCCTGGTGCCATCAATATTAACCAGTAACAGAACTAGCTGGGGTGCGGGCCCTGGTGTGGGACGTGCAGCCGGGCCCCCCACCCTCGTCCGTGACAAATATCTATGCCGCTGTAGCCGACTCCAGCCAGCTGCAGCAGGTGCAAGACTGCTGGGGGGCCCTGCAGGGGTGCAGACCCTGGCCCATTTGCACCCTTGCTCCCCTGGTAGTCCCCCCCATGATATTAACTTCAAGCTTCAATTAAGACCTGAGTCAAACCCCTACAATTATTGGGTAGCAGTTGAGTTGACTGCCAGGTGTCAGAAAAAGTTGAAACATTCAATAACCTGGGGTCTTGAAGTTGATTAAGATCTAGGCCCTATTGGAACTGACTGTGGACTTCATGCCCCAGTTGCAAGCCCCAGCTCAATGTTGGACTGGGCCGGCGGGACACCTGGAAAAAGCCTGGTGGGCCCGCTGACCCTGACCCACTGAGAAACTGTGGGCACTACCTGATTGCTTGCAGATTGTAGCAAGCCATAAAAGGTATGTGTGTCAGTAAGGAGGGCACTGGATATTGATTCTGGAGAAGCTGATGACTGAGGTGGGGACAATTTAGGTATCAGCCCTGGTGGGCCAAATACACCCCAGTGACAATGGGCCAAACCTACCACCACCACCCTGTTCTTCAATAAGGGTTTGGTTGGGACCCACTGGGTTTTTTCTTGGTGTCCCACCGACCCAGTCCAACACTGTCCTTGTACTCAAATTTCTTTTATACTTCATACACCCAGAGACAGGTTAATTGGCTTTTGATAAAACTGACCACTAGCATGAGTTGTAAAGAGTTATGTGATAGGGACCCTTGATTGTATGCTCCACTGGGGCACATATAGATGAACAACTGTGTAAAGAGCTACAAAAACATGTCAATGGAAAATAGTTAAAGACCAATAATCAGTGGGAGAATTTTTATGGAGCCCATGGACAACTCGTCTGGGGGCAGCAGAGCAAAGGAATTTGGCTGCCCCGTGCCTACATTATTTATGTCCATGGATTTTCTATATGACTCATCATCAGGAACTATCTACACCTAACTATTATTTCGGATAGGATCCATGACCACTGTTTAAGAATCCACTCTAACAAAGAGGGCTAGAAAATCATCCATAAAGCAAGACTGGTACACAATGCTTTTTCAGAAAACCTCTCCTAATCCAACATAAACATGACATTTTAAATGCTATTAAAATTTATACTTTCTGGACGAAATGCAACAATTTAGCTCATGGTGCCACTAGGAGTGGTTTTGGATATGACGGTAGATGGAACTGAAGAGGGTTGGCAGATCAGGCTCAGAGATATGAACATCAATCCCTACAGGCTGGGGTTACTATATAAAGCAGGGTGATCTCAAACAGCAGATAGCTGGGAGTCTCAGAAAGTACTCGGTTCCCATCTAATGTAAAATGACTTGTCTATAGATCTGGAGATAATTCTGACAATGTCTGGTGTCTGGTGACTTACCTATTGCCTAATATCTTTCATACATTTTCCTTAGGACATGCATATGATAAGGAATATTGTAAGGTACAAATGTAACCCTAGAGGCAACATTTAACTCTCATTTGCTTTATGAAGCCAGTCAGGCCATGGAATTCATGGGTTATTACTTCCTGCAGTGATTTGAAGTGTGAGAGAGAATTCTGCTGGAGCAGCACTATTAACTGATGCATTTTGAAAAATGAAAAAAATTTTTTCCCATGACAGTATCCCTTTAAAGGGGTTGTTCACCTTCCAAACACTTTTTTCTGTTCAGTTCTTTCTCCAGAAATGAAGACTTTTTTCAATTACCTTCTATTTTTTATTTTTTACTGTTTTTCCAAAATCTAAGTTTAAAGTTGAATGTTCGTGTCTCTGGTGTTTGAGTCTGGCAGCTCAGTAATTCAGGTGCAGACTCTAAACTGATACATTTCTGCAACATTTTAATTGATACATTTCACAGCAACATCTCTGGCGTATTAACAACTATTGTATCTGTCACGGAGACGGTACTCCCAACCGCACGTGACTTCAGGTGTGGCTGTCAGGGGTCACTCACTCAGTCTCTCACCCACCTTGCGCACAGGTTAGACTAGCATATCAGCACCCCAAACACCAACCAACACCCACAAACACACACAACTTGCTGCCACCACTCTCAACTTCACACTGGTGTTGAGAGAAACCAGGTATTCTAGTAGTGAAGGGGTTAATTCAAACACACGCTTCCTACCAGCACTCAAATGGTTAACTAGCATACATACAGACTAGCATTCCCATTCAGCATGCAGAGGGTTAAGGCTCACAATTACTCTCTTTCAGGCTAGGTTCTTTTAGAGCACCAACGACAATCTTATTAAGTTTTTTAATATTATCAAAGGTATAACAGTGCAGTTAACAAAATGATATTACAAAAAGAGACATACAATCAATAATACAAACAGTTATAAAATAAAAAGGGAAAACATGGAAAACCTATACTTAGCTTGAAGATATAGAATTCCTGGTCCTGGAGGCAAGGGGAAACAAACGGGGAAACTTCCAATCGCAATTGGTCCTCCAAAGTAAATCCCACTCTTAGTCAGAAGAGCTTACTATTCATCAGTGATTTCAGGGCATCAGGTAACTGCACACTCCCCCTCCCTTAGGAATGTAAGGGGGCGTGGCCTAGCAGGACACAGACTGAGTTTTTATGACCTCCTGGGAGAAGCAGCTGGACCAAGAATACAATGATCATAACTCCCTATAGGAACATAGGAGAGATATTATATTATATTCATTGGTTATGAATTCTCTCCTGGATTCCATAGACACTAAACATCAATACTGTGTGACCTGCCCCTGCCCCGATATTCACATCTGATACATAGAGTACCAAACCTAGTCATGTTTGGTCTCATCTGAAAGCCAATATTACTTTGAACCCATCACCAGTTTTTAACACTGTTGGTACAAAAGGTCTGGGTTCTGTGAGGATGAATATGTTTTGGGTTGTATTATTTGTGACCTTCCCTTCACCTGTGAGAAGCCTTTGTGTGAACTTTAAGTTCTCCCTCCTTGGGCTGTCCCTCCTATTATTTTATGGCTCTTTATCAGCCAGGGCTTGGAGAAGGGCATAAGAGGTTGTGATCCTGTTACACATGGCTGACTCCAGACCTTAGTGAAGAGAGGCCTGTTATGTGTCTGATTTAGTCAGAAATGCTTTTCCATGATACCTTGGCCTGTTTTATTAGCTATTACAGGCCTGTATCATGACAGTATCAATCCTAACAGCTGTATGTAATGAAACAAATGGTTACAAATAGAAAATAGACAGTAATTGGAAAAAGTCATTATTTCTGGTGATCTATCTGAAAACAACTAGTTGTTTGAGGGTGGACAACCCCTTTAAGACATAGGCTACAAATTTAATAGCAAGATGAGTTGTGTTTTGGAATAAAGGCTTTCAGCTTTTTAAGAAAATATAAGTTAGGCTGAAAAGAATACAGAAGCTGAGGTCAAGAGAAAGTTATGCATTAACTATCTGTCTATAAACGATTTAAAAAAACTAGGTGTAAAGTTGAGGGCAAGGACTTCCAAGGTAATTTTCTCAGAGATTTTACCTGTGCCACAAGCAACGCTAAGAAGACAGCGGGAGCTTAGGGAGATTAATGTGTGGCTGAGAGACTGGTGTAGGGAGGAGGGTTTTGGGTTTTTGGAGAACTGGGCAGATTTCTCAGTCAGCTACAGGCTCTTTGCTAGGGATGGGCTGCACCTCAATGATGATGATGATGCAGCTGTTTTGGGAGAGAAGATGGAGGCAATTTTAAGATAGGCGTGAGGGGGGGAGGGTTCGGTAAAAAATTTAGTGGAAGACAGGATAGATTAGATAGTGGGCAAAGGAAGGGAAAATGGGGGAGGAGGTTTTTTTGGGGGTACTGTTAAGGATAGGGAGGATCACATGTCATTTGTTCAATATGGTATCAGTATTAAATGTATGTTTGCAAGGAGTCTGACTGGTAAAATGGGAGAGCTAGAGGTGCTGGAGCGAAAATATGATGTGATTGGTGTGTCCAAAACATGGCTGAATGAGTCACATGGCTGGGCAGTTAATATAAGCGGCTATACTTTGTTTCGCAGGGACAGAGGCAATAGAAAAAGAGGAGGAGTATGTCTGTTAGTTAGGAAGGATTTAAAAGCTTTTTGTATAGATCAAAATCTACAAGCAGTACACTACCAAATTTACAAAGCACCGCTCCCAAATGGCATACTTCTGATTGCAAGGCCAGACATTCCCCTAACAGTAGGTTTACCCTAGAAAACTACCCATTATTACAAAGATTCGGGTGAATAAAAAATGGGTAACCATATCCACTATACTCCAATCTACCAAGCTGCAATTGTTTCCTAAAGTTATAATGTTTTATAGAAATTAGTGATTTTTTTTTTTTTTAAATGACCTCAAAGCTTCAACTCTACAGCATGATATCTCCCACAATATGAAAGCCCAGGGTCCACTGAACAGTTTGATGCCCAATATGTATAGATTTACCTAAGCACGTGGTATATAGGGGCCCTAAAATGTAGACACCCCATTTGAGCCATCAGTTCTGTAATCCAGATACTGCAAAATCAACACATTTACATAGTTCTGGAGGCAAAGTCAGAAAAAATTATGTTTACTCCAGAAAACCATACATTTTCTGAAAATACACATTCGCCTGAATACAAATTGGGTATGCATGTCTTTCTACATTTTCTAAAATCACCTCAAAACTTCCAACCTGCAGCATCGTATTTCCCACATACTTTTTAGGTATCAAGAAAAAACACCCCAAATATGAAAGCCTAGGGTCCTCTGAACAGTTTGATGTACCATATGTATAGGTGTACCCAAGCACGTGGCATATAGGGGCCCCAAAAGGAAGACCCCCCATATGGTCTGTCATTTCAGGTACTGCAAAATAAACATATTTAGATAGATTTGGGGGGGGGGGCAAAGTTAGAAAAAAGTAAGTTCACCCCAGAAAACCATATATTTTCAGAAAGTACACATTTCCATGAATTCAAATTTGGTATGCAAGCCTTTGTACTCAAAAGTACAAAGCCACACACCATTCCTAAATTTGTTGATTTTGGTGACATTTCCAAAAATCACCTCAAAATTTCCACCCTGCAGTATCATATTTCACACATATTTTTAGGTATCAAGAGAAATCACCCCAAAGAAATAACCCCAAATATGAAAGCCCAGGGTCCTCTGAACAGTTTTATGTGCAATATGTATAGGTGTACCCAAGCACGTGGCATATAGGGGCCCCAAAATGAAGACCCCCCATATGGTCTGTCATTTCAGGTAATGCAAGATCAACACATTTACATCGTTTTGGGGGGCGGAAAAGGTAGTACACATTCCTCTGAATAGTGTAAATCAGGGGTGCCCAG
>CM044445.1:22745095-22772000 GCA_024363595.1 Xenopus borealis
TTTCGTGACTTCGGGTATTTTCGCCGCTTCAGGACTTAAGTGTCGGCTCCTTCGTGACTTTGGGTCTTTCCGTGACTTCAGGACTTCAGTGTCGGCTCCTTCACGTCTGTTCGGCACTTCCGCATCGGCGCTTCCGCATAGGATCGGCGCTGGTAAGGGGGGCCCGGCTCTTAGGAAAATGCAGCACTGCCGGGCCCCCCTTCAGCCCCGGGCCCGGGACACTTGTCCCCCCTGTTCCCCCCTGATGGCGGGCCCCCCTTCAGATAAGGGGTTGTTCCATAATTTGAATATCCATACCTTAAGTACAACATACTGTTTTATTATTAGAGAGAAAAAGGAAATAATTTTTAAAAATTAGAATTACATTATTAAAATTGAGTCTATGGGAGATGGCCTTCCTGTAATTTGGAACTTTCTTGGAACTTAATGGGTTTCTGTATAATGGATCCCATACCTGTATTACTATTCACTTTGGCACAAGGGGGGCACATATTAAATTTGTCCCACTCCTGCCAAGTGGAATGTCTGGTGGACTTAGCCAAAACAATGTGCAGCTCCTTGAAGAAATGAGTGTCCAGTTACCAGGGGCCGGTCATGATTGGGTAAGTCCACACACTGCCCCACAAATTCACATTCTTTCGCCTGTGATCCTTAAAAGCAGCAGAACCAGAAGTGTCTGTCTTTCAGCAGGAAACTGCCAGACAACAATGTGCCTAGTAATTTTCCAGCCCCGGGCTAGGAACAAGCGGCAATAAAATGCCATCCGAAAGAGCTTTGTGTGTGCTCACTATTCACTACTGAACATCACCTCCCCATTCACCTCCATGTGCCAACATTATGGCTCTATGTAGAGAAGATGCAGATATATATTCAAAGTTTGGTTTGTTTTACTATAACTTTCCCTGCTACAGCACTTTTTGGGATAAAAAGACAAATTTAAATGCCAACATCATAAGTAGTTAACTATTGGGAAAGTTATTCTTACTACATTGTTTTAATATGGGAATGTAGACCAATATAGCCAGCTTCCCTTGTTGTATGTACAACATCTGGGGTGTGGAGCTGATCACATAAATTATGCAAAGCTTTAGGGGCCTTCAAGGCAATCTCCTTCAGCAGAATAACTGTTACCATCCCATACCCTTCACTGGGACCTACCACTCATCTGAAACATGTGAGCCCTTGGGATGCTGCTGTCCCCAATCCACTTGCTTAAACAACAAGTATAACCTAAATCTCATTTTATTATTTATTATGTTAAGACTGAGAGCAAATGGGTAGAATACTAGACAGAAACATAAGTAGGAATGGTTCTGGATAGAAACTGAAGTAATAGGAAATTATAATAACTTAATTAAATAATTCCACTGTAGAGTTAATTATCCTATTAACAAGAGAGCATTATCAGTTCATCTGGAGAGGGGTGTAACTGAAAAATCAAATAATTAAAAAAATACAAAGTTCAGTTGGCAATTTTATTATGCTAAATTCTGCGTAGAAGACACTCCTGTTAGTCAGAACTGTTCTTCTCAGGAAAAAGATCAGAAACATCAGGTACTTTCTCTGATCTCTCCCCTGAGCTGAGTGACATCAGAACAATATTCTCTCAACTGGATCATGGCTGAAAAAACTGACCAGCAGGTGGAGCTGTTGTTACAGTCACTCATTGCAAAATTGCTTAAAAGTGCATTTTGAGTAATTTTACATTATTATTATTATTATTATTTTTTTTTAAAGGTTTACATTTCCTTCACGTTAGCATTTAAAATCAACACTAGCATGAGCAGCTTGAGTACAAATACCCCAAGCCAAGCGCTAAGATCATTGGGTTGACAAATCTCATGTGTTATTCATGTGCTTGGTAGTAATATTCATGTAAACAGTATACTTAGCGCTATGATTCACCAACAATTTATGGTGGCCCAGGTGCTGCTGCCCCAGGCTTGAGGCGGTTCAACTAAATGTCTATGAAAAAGAGGATATTCCACACTTTTCCTCTTTTCACAGATATTCCTTTCAGTTATGTAGCCCTTATAGTGACACATTCTCAGTGAGCACACATATAATGTGAATGTAGATTGCTACAAATTGCCATCCTAAGAATATGGCACAAACTGAGATTTGCAGAGTTTTGCATGTCTTGTTTTTTTTCTCCTGCACTAACTGCATCATCAGAATGCAGATTTGAAATTCTTCAAATTGCCACCCTTAAATTGTAAGTGGTGCAATTCCTTTGTGTGTGTCAGCATGTTGCACATAATCTATTTTGTGGCATCTATCTTGTGTTTCCCCTGTCTCTACAATTAATACACACACACATAAGTGGCAGTAGGAATCATGTAAACATGTACAGACCAGATCCCAGTTATATGGAGTGTGATTCCCAGTAAGTATCAAGTATTTGGGATAATAACAGGGTCAGACTGGGCACAGGGAAAAAACCCGGTGGGCTCCCAGCTCTTATGGGCCCCGCTGGGACAGATCCGCACCCAGACCTGCTGCCTCAATGCCGCAACCCCCTTTGTCAGGGGTCGCAGCAAAAAAAATTGCACATACGCCCGTATGTGCCACCTCGTGCATGCGTACAAATTCAGCATGTTGGAGCGGCATGGGGGGCCAGAGGGGGCCCTGGAGCAGTTGGCCCGGTGGCCCTAGCCCCCCAGTCCATCCCTGGATAACAATAAAGTGACTGGGAGTTGCTGCATTCAGATGAGAATGCCATTTGTAGGGCTGTTTGGCAGAGGCAGGACAGACTATTACATTCCAGTGTTGTGGCAGTTATAATGGATAGTGGCGGCTCTCTCAGGACATGTATACAAGCCCTAACATCACTCTCTTCTGATACCCTGCCCCACACGCTCTGTATTAAAGTGATGGATGAGGAGCAGGAGAAGAAGCAGGGAGAGTGATTCATTGGGAACCTGGGCCCTTCCTTTTGTTTAGACATTCTGCACAAACCTAGGAGCACAAACCAGCTGATGTGGTTAAAGGTCAGGTGTGGAATCATCCTTTGGCATGGCAGAATTGTTTAAACACTCTCCCATGTTTGTACTGTCCTGCTATCACCCTGTCAACCTGATCCATCCCTCATTCTGACTGTCCCACTCCACTCATCAGCTTCCCATCTTGTGGTCTGAATGAACCAGCAGAGAAGAAGATTCCACTAGTTAGTAATTTATTAGTCATTACTGTACAGTTTGGCAGGTTAAAAATGTTAAAAGGTTGAACTTGATGGACATGTGTCTTTTTTCAACCTGACATACTATGTTACTGTAGAATCAATAAAAACATGTTGTAAGTTGTTCATAAACTTCCCTTCTTTATATAATTAAGTGCATTTATATATGGCACTTGCCTCAGCAGTAGTATCCCCCATAGATAACAGTTGCAACAGCACTGCCAACAGTCTAGCCTAGGTAGTACAGGCAAATGAGGAAGGTAAAATAAAGTCATCACCTGGTGCAGCATCACAGTTTTTTGTCTCCTATTTCCAGCTTATTACTAAATGCCACCTGGCTCTAGCTGTCGGTGACCCAGTTACTCATGCCAGTCAGTGTCACACGAGACATAATAAAAGTCTGCAGCAAGTTAAAGGACAAGGAAAATGTAAAATAGAATAAGGCTAGAAATGCTGTATTTTGTATACTAAACATAAACATGAACTTACTGCACCACAAGCCTAATCAAACAAATGATTTATGCTTTCAAAGTTGGCCACAGGGGGCTGTCATCTTGTAACTTTGTTATACATATTTGCCTGACACTGGCACTGCACATGCTCAGTATGGTCTTTGCTGCTTAGGGATCATCATAAAGGATCAAAAAACAAACCTGTTTGAGTTCTGCATGGCTGGTAAGTAAGGCAGGGGCTCCCCCTGCTGTTCATAAGTATAATTGTTTCCCTGCCAGAAGTTAGGGACCGTCTGACAATTCCTATCCACAGCACTAAATGAAGGGAGAATTTCACTGCATACAGTCAGGTTTCTTATAAAAACAGTAGACATTTTTAATTTAAAGTATGTTGGAAATAGATTTCTTTTTCACTAAAGAAAGTAAAAATGGGATTTTATTTCTTTGCCTTTCCTTGCCCTTTAATGTCGGCTGTGGAAAATAATCACAATGGGGCTCATTTATAAACACTGGGCAAACAAATTTGCCCATGGACAATAATCCATATCATTATTTTAGTCAGCTGCAGACTAAACAATTAATGCAGTCATTTGATTGGCTGCCACAGATGACTGACAAGGTTCAAATTTTCCCACTATTTATAAATAAGCCCCAATTTTAGGGATTAGGCTCACCTTAAATATGTGCAAACAATGTGTTTAACAGTAACACCTCTAAAATGAGAAGTGATGGGCAATACGCATTTCTCTGCAACTTTCTTTTTTATATTTGAGTCTAAGGGTGTATTTTCATGGCGAAAACATTTCACCCATTGCTCAGAAAGGTTCAGGCTTTCAAACTGAAAGTGGTTCGGGTGTGATTGCCCCTAACCTGCCACTTACATAATCTTGTATACAGTTTCAAAGTTGGGATCACTCAGCACTCTTTGTTGGGGTTCCGGTTGCTGCACTCTGAAGCTATGGAGCTTGGGGAAAACACGTTACACTTTAGTCACGCACTACACGAATTCCTTGGAAACGGTTAAAATAAAAAAAAACTTTATTTCACATAAAGTAACCAAACACCCTATGCATTTCATGAATGTCCACATGTAATCATAGGGGAAAAAAAACCTTTATCACTTTTTAAAAAGCCATCGGAAGTCATATGGGCTGGGACAGACAGGGAGATTCGGGGAGATTCTGTCGCCTGGCGTTTAATCGCAGGCGACAATCTCCCCGAACTCCCTGTCTGTCCCAGCCCTATCACTAATGACGCCGCTCCCTTTATGTCACTTTATGTTAACTCATGCTATTACTTTTTGTGAGACACAAGCTTCTATTAGTGTTATCAGAGACTTAGGCATTTGTTTCTTTTTTATTCCTATCTTATCTCTTATTTCCTGTAAACGTTATTGATATTAGCTATAATTGTATCTTAAGCTGGCCATACACAGGCAAATACTGTAAAACTGCCAATATCGGTTGTTTAGACTGATTTCACAGCTTATCTCACCGTGTATGGGTGCTTCCGAAGGGTCTTCCCACCAGGACTGGACTGAGAATCAAAATAGGCCCTGGCATTTCAGGTACACAGAGGCCTAATCAGCTCATATAGAGGCCCAAACAGTCCCCACCAGCCCACTAAATACTGACTTTCTATGGGACCTTATAGCAGCCCATCTGGCATTTGCCCTAACCCACATATTGCCAGTCCGGGCCTGCTTCCCACCTATATCTGGACAAGATATTGATCGGGAAGGTCGGATTTTCTTCAGACCGACCTATCGGAAGTCCATTGCTCTAGGGCCGAACGTTCAGATTATCGCGATATAGCCCTGCCAGTTAGTGGCATATTGGGGAAAGATCCGCTCTATGGCCAGCTTAACTCGCCTCTTTGTCTCTCTTTATAATATTATATTTTTTTTATTTCATATTATGTTTTAAATATTCCATATTACATTTTAAGATAATTGTTTCTATTTAAAACATTTTTTTGTATAAAAATCTATATGAAACAGTTGACACCCCATTTAATGTTCAGTCCATTTTACTCACGTGCATCCAGATAAAATATCCATTTTACTTCTGTTTGTAATAATTGTTTTAGTTTATCTCCTCCTCTATTTAATTTCACTATGCTATCTATTTCCTATATGAGCAGGAATGACAGATCCCCTCCATTACAATGAGAAAAATGTTGTCTCACTTTTAGATGCAATTTGGTAAATGTGCTAACGCATTAGATTTTTTAGGGGCATGCTGTGCATCCTACATATTGTATCTCACATTTCATACAGGTCAACAGATATACTACATATCTTGTGTTGCAATTAATAAAGGTATTTATTTTATATTCTTTTTTTGTTCTAGTGCTACTAAAAAATTTACATGTACCTGCAGGGTCAGACTGGCCCAGTAGGGCACCAGGAAAAAATCCGGTGGGCCCAGGCCTCATTGGCCCCCGCCGGTCCAGACCCCTCTCTGGATCTCCAGTCCCTACCAATAAAAAAAAACCTTGCGGCGCTGCACAACTCCGTTTGCCCATGTGCACCACTCAAGTGGGTCCAGTGGGGGGGGGGCTTGGACAGCAGTCTTTGTGGGCCCCGTCCCCCCAATCCGACCCTGTGTACCCAGGTGCATGTAGCACAATGAGATGCTCCACATCGATACATGCCCTTTGTTTTAAGTCAGTTTTATCTGGGTTGAATTCACTGAGGGCTAACATTCCTCCTAAAGTTGGTGCCCTCCTGCTAAATTCACATCCTTTTTTCAGGATTTCACTTAGTTTACCATTGTTATACAATATTGGCAGATATCTATTTATTATTTGTTTTATTTTTGTATACTGTGCACTATATGTTGTA
This sequence comes from Xenopus borealis, assembly GCA_024363595.1. NCBI lineage: Eukaryota > Metazoa > Chordata > Amphibia > Anura > Pipidae > Xenopus > Xenopus borealis. The sequence goes on from CM044445.1 coordinate 22,751,571, forward strand.
ATAATAAATTGGGTTATTTCTTTCCTTATTTTTATCTTTTAATAAACAATTCCTATCTTTTTTCAAAGATAAATGAAAAGCTGCTTCCAGCGTTGGTATCCTCTCTCTAAAAATTGATCTCTTAATTTGCAAGATTGTAATAGAAAGTCATCATCTGTTTTACAGTTTCATCTCAAATGGCAAAATTGCCCAGTAGGGACTCCTCTGAACACATGATTTGGGCGACACCACCTTGCATGTAATAATAAATTACCTGCGCACTTTTTCCGATATACTGTCATTCCTACCCTCTTCCCTTTCATGGATAGTTCTAAATCCAAAACTGAAATTTTATCTTTATTATAAGTGCTTGTCAATTTTAAGTTGAAATCATTATCATGTAGTGTTTCAATGAATTATTTTTTATTTAAATAATTATTATACCCACTGTATTCATTGTGTTACCTCCATAGATTCCTCCTCCTACCAACCCATGTAGAGGTTGGCATATGTGGGGATGAATTTCGTCCCCGTTGAGATCCCACATCTCTGTAATTAATTGTTGTTTCAATTCTTTACTAATCACTTCTTGAGCGTATCCTTTGTTTATTTATTTGTTGAACTAATTATATCAAATTGTTTTGTAGGATCTTTTTTTGGAATTGTATATGAGAAGAATCCTGAACAGAGCCTATAGAAGAGATTACACTCTGTGTAATGCCCTTATAATACACAAGAGCCATGAATATCCTGTAAATGATTTCATTATAAATGGTGCTTAGTGATGTCATCCCTGTCACATGACTCACTGAAACATGTGTATTATAATAAATAATCTACTCCCTGTTGAAAAATATTAGGATCACCTCAGAGTTCCATGACCTTCAGCACTGTGCTTTTATATAGTCATGGTACCTCTCTGTAACTTATAATATCCTTATATTTTACAAGAGGGGGTACATTATTCACCAAATATACACTGACCTTTAATTTTAGGGGAGGCTGCTCCAGGCCTTTAAGATTATGGTGTGCTCAGGGTAAGCATTTTTCCATTTTATATTTTTAATTATTTTTCAGTAGTCTTAAAGTTAAGTGTAAATGTAATTGCTCATTCTAATTGGCTGTTTAAATTCTTCACACTGCTGGTTCTGACTCCTAAACCAATGTTAGCACTAACCAAGATGCTAGCTGATTAACAGGACTTTGGGGGAGAAGTGATCTTTTCCACATTGTTTCAAGTGTCAGAATCAGAGAGCAAAAATAGCAAAAGCAATGCCTGTTTTCAGTAGCAACTGCAACTATAAATAACTTCAAAATAACTGACAATGTTTGGTGAATGGATATTGGAAAGTTGCTTTATATTATATTCTTAAATATCTTATTCTATTTTTGAAAAAAGATTAAGAAGGAAGGAAAGGAAGAAACTGAATCATTGGGAGTATCAGTAATCCTATGAAAAATACATACTTGGGTGCGACACACGCAGACAGATAATCATACATTATATAACTGTACAGGTATGGGATCTGTTATCTAGAATGCGGCAGACATGGGGTTTTCCACATAACAGATCTTCATACTTTTTTTTTGTTTCCAATAAGGATTCATTATATCTTAGTTTGGATCAAGTACTGTTTTATTATTACAGAGAAAAAGGAAATTGTTTGTAAAATTTGGATTTAGATAAAATGGAGTAAATGAGAGATACTTCTGAACTTTTTGGATAGCGGTTTTCTGGATAATGGATCCCATACCTGTAATAGTTTAATATTATTCTGAAGATAAAGATTAAAGGGGAAGTTCTAATACACAAACACACTGCCAGCGTGTTCGTTATTGTATTTTAATATATTTACATATTGACTATGGTTAAAGTTTGCAGTCTTACAAGCTGCTGCTGCACCTTTAGCTGAGACTCAGTACACAAAACCATAAAGACTGTACCTTTTGTTTAGGTTCTTAGTTCTTTTTGGTTCTGTTCTAATTGCTGCACAGATGCAAGATCCATATCTTATTTGTCCATTAGAAGAAACAGTGGAAAAACATCACAAATCCACTTTTCAATTTGTTGCCTCTTTTATAGCTTGTGAAGGTACAGAGTGCCATCTAGTGCTCAGAAAAGTGACAGCCTGATTGGCATTTTTTTTGCCTCACTGTGTAAAAATAATCATCATACAAGATAGTGTCCAAAATATTTAGAAACTTGATCTCAGTATCCGCAAGAATAGAATAAGATGGTGACAATCAGGAAATCCATGTTCCAATTGCTACCGAGCACAGGAAACCCTATTCTGCTTGGCCCTGGCTACTTGAACTCACAGATTTGTTTTGGAAGTTTTTGTATTTCTATTCAGGGAACAATATGATTTTAATAGCGCACAAATGAATCAGCACAGATATAAATGTTTATAATAGATATTCCCCCACTGCCCATTTAACTGACAGATATCAGAACCCCCAGACATGCTATGCTGTTCATCACAGTCAGTAGATTTTAGGGATGAACCCCAAGCAAACTGCAAGAAAGTTAAAGGGACCCTATGGTCAAGCTTTTCTTGCAATAATGTAGATTTGATTTAAGCCATATAGGTTGTTTCCCCAGTACTGCATTGACTGTACACAGATTTATTTAAGTCTGGTGTCACCCTAGTGAGACCTCCATTAGAACCTTTGCAGCTGTGCATGTGCTGTTGTAGAACTTCAGGTACCTCCACCCCCTCAGCTCTGCCTCCAGCTTTGGCTGGGGAGAATCCGGCCTCCCACTAAAATTGTCACCCTGTGCATGGGACCTCAAGTGCCTACAGGGTAAATTCAGCCCTGCAGCTGCAGTTAGAACACCTATCTATAGCTAACAATATTTTAAAGGAAAAGAAAACCCTAAAAGCAAACAAATTGTACCATTTCCATGCTAAGGAATTTTGCAATTTAGAGTAATTATTAAGACATTAGCAGTTTTTACACTGCTGATTTGAAATTGAAGACAACAACGCAACCTGGTGTTTATTTTGGTTGACTGGCCACAACCAGCAACAAAATAAGTCAGTAAAAAGGGGGACGTCTTGTTTTGCTGCTCAGCTCAAAAATTGAATAAGTGAGCAAGAAGAAAAGTCATGTGACATTTCTCCAGTCAGTTCTCACTTCTCAGCAAAGATCAAAAGTTGTCTTTGACTCATAAAACTCCAATTCAAATTAATCTAAATAAAACTGCTTAGCACTCTTCTAAGCATTTTTGCAATTTACTTTGCAAAAATTTACTTTTGCAACTTTTTATTTTGTAGATTTCAAGCTATAAGCAAAAAACGAATACCACTTATATAGTGGGATTGAAGCAGAAGCACCTGCTGGACAGTTCTTACAATTGTGATACAGTTGAGAGATTATGCCTAAAGAAAAACAGAGAACTCATCTGCTGTTGATCTGCTTAAAAATGTCATCAGAGGATTTACAAAAAATAAGTGCAAAATGCAAAAGAACAGTGCTGTGATCAATTTGTTTTGAAGGTCAAATATTCCTTGAACTTTATACCAACTGTGAAGGGTGGAACTGCCTGTATGTAAGAGCAGTTACATTATACAGTCAGTAACTGTATTGCACATATGCACACACAGTCTTACTGTTTTACAGGTTTATTTTATCCTAGTGCTGGGCTGGAGACTGGAGTCAATGTTGGATTTGGCCCCAGCAAAGAATATTATGGGTAACTCTCGCAGGCATTAAAGGTTGATATTGCTAAATGATAATTGAATAGAGGAAATACAGAATAGGAACTCTAATTTGGGACCCACCAGGAGGTTTTCAACAGTCTGATTCAACCCTCATTTAAACTTTACAAACAGTAAAATACAAATGCTTTAGTCTGCAAAACATGTTCATTGATTTTGTAGATTTTTCCTCTTTACTTTCTGCAATAGATCATGTCTGATAAAGCCAAGCAGAACGGGTATTGCTCATATAAGGAAGTTCAAAAATAAGTTCTAGGGTTGCCACCTAGTCGGTATTTTACCGGCCTGGCCGGTATTTTTGATGATTGATCCCAATCAACCTTTGCTTTAGAATAGTGTCACATAGGTATGTTCCATGAGACTGTACCTTTCATGTAGTAATTGTTCTATTGCAAACACAGTTCTGTAATAAAATGGGCACAGTTTGCTGCAGGGCAGTAACCATAAAAGCAATCAGCATTGTGTCATACGGTTAGAATGAGCTGGCTGAATGACTTCATGCACACTGATGAGAGATAGTGCACACTGACTCTAGTAAGATTCTGTACATGCACACTGTTAAATGACACAGCCCCAATACATTTTGGACAATGTCCTATACATACTTGTTTAGTGACCACATAACAGTCCAGACACACACTGTAATTTCATAAGTATCCAAACACTGTATAACGTCCCATGCACACCGTAGTGAATGAAATTGGAGTCAAGAACTGTATAATAAATGCTTTAATGCTTGGAGTGTCAGCACAATCTATGCAGGGTTATATATATATATATACTTCTAGTACCAGTGTACCTCTATCCAATCCCCTTTTCCTTAGTCACATTCCTCTCCAATAGACCTACACCTCCATCCTCCCTCCATCTTTCTCCTCCAGAAGCTCTGTACATGTGCTCTGTTCCCCTCCAGCAGAGCAGAACAGGTAGACCTCTGACCTCTCCCTGCTGGCCAGCAACAGACGCATGGATAATTATTGAAACTAAAGGTTGTGATGATTTCCTGACACTAAATGGTTCATTTATAAAGTTCAGGGCATGGTGCAACGTTAAAAAATGGGCACATATCACCATAAACCCTCACTGCACTTTTCTGAATTCTGCAGGTCTCTGAAGTACACAATGATGTGCAGAGACCTCTCTGTGCCCCATGAATGCAATGTGTTCTGTGTTTGACAGCTCTGTATTCATGGTTGCTGGGTGGGTTGAGACATGGAGGAATAACCCTGTAATTTGTGCATTATTCCAAATCAACTCTTCAGGTAACACTTCAGCATCTACCTTGCTGGTCATTCAGCTTTGAGTGTTACCTGACAAATGCATCACTTTGGGGGGAAATACACTTGCAGGGAAGATCTCTGATGTCACTTAGAAAATGGAAAACAATGTCATATAAACCTCTGTAATGTAATGTAAGTAATGTAATGTAATGTAATTTCCTGTACACCACCCGGTTACAACAGTACAAAATATAGGGTGCAGGCATGTTGTAGTTACCCCAGAAGCCAAAAAGATCCAGCAGTCAAAAAGGCCACAGATGGAATAAAGGTATATTTTTTTCAAAATGAAAAACAGGAATATTACTTTATGCCCACTATGCCCATTTTTATTTGCTCTTGCACATTTAAGGTTTCTGTATGTGGTATTAACAGAAGAAATGTTGAGCCACAAGGGATGAGGTTTGCCTATGCGATTTGGGGGGCACCAACTTTATAATGGTCTATGGCAGCACAAATGTTCTGCTGAGCCTGAGACAATGCAGAAGGCAAGAGTGGCCATTAGAAACCTGGTGTTTGCACCAGGCCCAGTGCAGATGTAACTGTTTGTAACCCTTGTATTATTTTTATTTAATATTAAGTTCAGGGTCCCAGCAATAACAGGGTTCTACAGGGGTACCTCTCTGTAGCCCTATGATGGTTGCTCACCCGAATACTGAGCAGCCACATAAGTATATATTGTTCAACATGCAGCCCTACCTGTCAATGGTAATTGTTATATTATCTAATAGTATGTAATTTATTATTTTGGACAAGGCATAGGGCCATATGGCCCCCTCATGAGGTAGGGACCTACTGAGAAACCATCCTTGGTAATTAAAAAGGGAATGTATAAAAGAAGCAGGGAAAGACAGCAGTTTTCTTGTGTTTTCCTTTTGATATCCAAATGAATTAATTGATAATGCTTGACTTCCTAGTGAAATGAAACGTGGAACGTAGTGGGAAGCCATTTGCGTAAAACTGACATTTGGAAAAATGTTATGACGTTTGTAGTGGGGCAGAGTACCTGGTACCATGCTCTGTTTCATGTCAGGCTCGTCCTTCTTGAAGCAAAATTTGTGTCTCTTCCCTTCTCCTCTGGGGAAAATTAACAGTAATTAGCTCAGATAATTGGAAACATTAAGACAAAAGCTGGCATCTGCTAAAGAAGAAAGAGAACCACAGAGATAGGATTTAGTCATTTATTAAGCCCTCCCCCCCTTGCTTTCACAGGGAGCATGTGATGGGAGTTTACACTGATAAGGGACACAATCACTGAGAAAAAACCTAGCCAAACACTGTCTCGGAAGATGAAGCCTGGTACAATTATTTACACAATATAATAGGCATAGGTTTTCAAAAAACAAGTGCCTTTATACTAACTTTTTATCCTTTTGTATGTGTTTTATAAAATATAAGGAGGTGAATTGAGTGCCTTGCGACTAAAATTCCTTTCCTCCTGGTATAGCCGTCCTCAACTGTACCGTGATGAAACATTAAGTCAGCTGGGGGAGAGCAGTCTTGTTTTTGAGTGGAATGTACACTTATTGATAGGGAGGCATTGCCGTTATATATGGGGACAACCTAAATTAAAATTTGATGACATCATTGAGGGAGGAAGAACTCAAATGAACTCTATCCCTGATCAATCACAATTAGGGTTGCCACCCGGCTGATATTTTACCGGCCTGGCCAGTATTTTTGATGGTTGATCCCAATGTTATTAATAGGAAAAAAAGATAAATATATAGGAAGGCCGATATTTTTTTCAAGAAAAGGTGGCAACCCTAATCACAATGTATCACTAATGATGAACCTCAAATATTCCTCACTTTGGTGGACCCTGACTTTACCCATACTTTTCTGAACCTTACTGATTGACTTGACATTTGCTATATAAATAGATGAAGGAGAAGAATAAGGACTTTAGTGGGCAAAAACCCTACAGTATATGATAGAAGTAAATTGCACAGGATTTCATAGAGGCCTTGTTTCTTCATTTTTTTCCAGCAAAGTCCATATATTTCTTCTTTATCTATTAAGTGCTGGTGAGAAGCAGCCAGGGAGTTATCAGCCACAGACTATTTAGGGCTAGACCACATGGGAGATTAGTCACCTGGAGACTAATTGCCGCTTCTTCAGGGAGATTAGTCGCCCCAAAGAAGCTGCAATTAGTCGGCAGGTGATGTTATGATAACCCACGAAGAACGGGTCCTACTGGAATAAATTCTTGCCCTGAAACATGTCAATCTTCTATTGGATAAGATGAAATAAAAATTAATTTCTTCCCATTCAAAGCGCATAGTTGAAACCTCCTAACATGTTCAATACAAGGTTTGCCAAGGGTTCTAAAACTGCAGCAGATAATTGCTAAGCAGAAATAAATATCGTCCTTATAAGAGGATGGTGTCCCTTTGGAGGATGATGCTAAATTTCAACCTATTTAAGGGTGATATAATGGAAGTTTGGATGCACTGAATTTATATGAATCTAGAATAGTAATGGATATACTGCAGGAGTAGGGTTGCCACATTTTCTGGAAAAAAATACCGGCCTTCCTATATATTTATCTTTTTTCCCTATTAATGAGATCAACCATCATTTTTACTGGCCAGGCCGGTAAAATATCGGTCAGGTGGCAACCCTATGCAGGAGTCCTGAGACCACTGGGATATGTGTTATACAAACTAAAGCTGGCCATACATACAGAGATCCGCATATCCGTGGGCATATAAGGGCGAGATCCGCTCATTTGGCAACCTCAGCAATGCCTTAGGGCCCAATGGTTGGATCACAAAGAGGAGAATATGGGCTGTTAGATCGAGGCCCGCATCAAAGCATCAATGCAGTCCACGACCCAACTGAATTCTTAAACCTGCCCCATCAACATCTGGATCAAATATCGATTGGGGAAGTCCATTGGGTCCCATAAACTGCCCAATAAGCTGCCAACTTAATCTGTGGGCACATTGGGAGATTTGCATAGGATCAGTCTGATCCACTGCTGGGATTGTTGCTGTTTGTACAATAATGCAGGGAGCCAGTATCTGGGTGCTTTGAGGTGCCTTGCCCCTACAGTGCATAAAAGAGATGCAAAGTTGAAGGCTGGAGTAAATGGGTGGCTGTTTGAGGCATTGCGAGGGGAAAAGTCTCCATGGGAAAAGAGATGCGTGGTCACCATGAAAAAAATACCCATTGACTTTTCTGCATTCTGCCTCATGAGGAAACTTTCGGCGATTTTGGAAAACAAAGTGCTCCAGCCGGCGATTTACATTCTTGGCGGCGGGAAGGTAGGGGAAGTCATTTCAGGATTCGAGATTAGTGACCCCAAAGAAGAGGAGATTAGTCCCCGAATCTGTACGTGTGTCTCTGCCCTAAATCTCTTGCAAATCTATCTAATTTCCCAAAGCTATTGTTTGATATGGTTACAATCCCATGTTTGTCAAGTTGCACAGGACCATAGCTTCCCAGTTGTCTGACAGACAGAAGTTGTTATTCAGTAACTTCCTGAGAGCCGCCAGTGTTGTCTGCAGCTCAGAATCTCATATTATGTCACTAGATGTATAATGCACTCCTTTCTGAAATGATAAAGTATAGTATAGTAGGGAGTGCATTATGTTATATTTATTATAGGTGTTACTGACTGTTTTAACACATTTTAATCAATCCTGGTGTGTAATATCATAGCAAGAATGCTGTCTGTGGGATTCAAATTTTGTATTTACATATGATAAGTGTTATCTGGCCAAGTTGTCTGTCTTGGTAGAACATTAACCTTGGGAGCAGCCTGTAAGGTCAGTTAACAGAGGTCATGGACACTGGGATGTCTAACATCAAACATTACAAGTCTTTTCAAGTCAAAAGTATAATAAACAGTGCTTATCAGCCATTGGTGAACATGCACAATGTACTGGAAATCCCTTTGCAAATCTGCCATTTTCCTGTATTATTGATCACACAGAACATACATGGCTCACAATGGAACAGGACCTCGCTGATAAGACTTTTTCTTGCATCTCACAAAAGTTTGTCACTTCTAGTTGCCTCCAGCTTACAATAGATGAAAGAAAATGTCCAACAATGAAACAAATTAAGTAAAAAGTATAATATACAGGTATGGGATCTGTTATCCAGAATGCTCAGAACCTGGGGTTTTCCAGATATGGTAATTTGGATCTCCATGCCGTAAGTTTGCTAAAAAAAAACCACATACACATCAAATAAACACAATAGACTGGGTTGGCTTCAAATAAGGATTCATTATATCTTAGTTTGAATCAAGTACAAGGTACTGTTTTATTATTACAGAAGAAAAGTAAATTGCTGTCTAAAATGTAAGTATTTGATTAAAATTATGTATGGGAGACAGCCTTTCCAAAATTCAGAGTTTTCTGGAAAAGGGGTTTCCAGATAATAGATCCCATAACTATATTTACATATGATAATGTTACTGGGGAAACTTCCCTTTCAAGGGAGAACCATCATATTATTGCAAATCCACTAAAAACGTAAGATGATTTTAACAGTATTAAAGGGGATGTCTGCCTTTGTGGAATATATATCAAAAATCTAGGGACGTTTACTAAAATTGGAGAAGCTGACTGGTTGCCATGGGCAACATCTCCAGAAATATCTCCAGTTATTTATCTCCAATGTTAGTAAACATGCCCCCTAGTTTGAGGCTTATCTCAACTCAAGAAAAAATGTGATTGAAATATCTGTGCAAGTATTTTCTGAAACCTCGAATGGAAAAATGTCACAAGAAAAGTAAAAGCTGAGTCAATGGAAATTGTCTAATACTTTTATATGTTCTTATTTATTTTCCCACTATTTCAACCTCATTGAAAATTAATGGAACAAGGTGATTCTTTCTGACGTACTACTTGTTTCCGTGATCTCAGTTTTATCTTTAAATAAAATGAAAACAAAACTTGTGTTTTATCATTCTTTATTAGTCTTTGTTATTCTTTCTGCACTTGTGTTTTATCACTCCCAAACTCGAATACTGATGAATCATCAAGTGTCAAGTTTGCCACTGACATATTTTATGTACAGGTATGCAGGGCCGGATTTACCCAGCTGGCACCCCTAGGCTCGCTGTTGTTTGTCACCCCTTCCCTTTTATTTGCTCAAATTTTCATTATCAGGATGGAGCAATGGGAATTGGCACACAGGAAATGTACATTTCTGAACAAATGTGGGTGTGTTTGGGCAGCATTCCACCCCCTGAAATCCTGCCGCCCTAGGCCCGGGCCTAGGTGGCCTCTCCACAAATCCGGGCCTGCAGGTATGAGACCTGTTATCCAGAATGCTCTTGACCTAGAGTTCTCCAGATATGGATCTTTTTGTAATTTGGATCTCCACACCTGCTGCTAATAGGGTTGCCACCTTGCCATTTTTTTACCTGCCTGACCAGTATTTTTGATGGCTGATCCCAATGTTATTAATAGGAAAAAAAAAGATAAATATATAGGAAGGCCGGTATTTTTTTTAAGAAAAGGTGGCAATCCTAGCTGCTAATAATTATTTAAACATGAATTAAACCCAATAGGATTGTGTTGGATCCAATAAGGACTAATTATATCTTAGTTGGGGGGCCTAGTGGATCCCAGCAGGAGGAATGCCAACCAAGGAGGAAGCTTAGTGGTTAAAGTCCAAGTTTGTGGTATCTGAAAATGGGTCAGACGTAACCGTAGTCTAGTCCAGGTAAATGTTCAACAGGCATGAAGATAAGTAGTGGAATCAAGGTTCAGGCAGGTTCAGAAATCCAGGAGTCAAGTCAGCAAAAATAATAAAGCACCCAGGAATACACAGAAGAACCCGTGACCTGGAAGATCTTTTAACTTGAATTTTGCGCTGGTGTCGCAGGAGCGCCTTCACAAGAGTCTAGACTGCAAAAATAATAAATAGACCCTTGCATTTCAGATATACAGAGGCCCAAACAGCCACTCAATGGGTCAAATAGCCCCCACCAAATCACTAAACAGTAACATTCTATGGCATCTTACAGCAGTCCCTCTGGAATTTGCCAGAATCCACTAATTGCGAGTCCAGGTCTGCCTTCCTTTAATTAGAAACTTTGTGTACTTTCAGTACTACCATTTTACCTTGAAAATCAGCCTTTCCCTGAAGACATAGCTTAATCCCTACACACAATGCTATGCCATACCGTAAGCTGGCCCCTCAGAGGCACAAAGTTTCCCTACTGAACACCCTGCGTATGGTCATATGGGCTTTTTCCAATATCTGGGTAAAAATGGGGTGATCCTGGGCTGTTGCCACCTGAGGCCCCCATCACCCACTCCACACTTAAAAAAATAAGCACTTATGCACTATAGTGCTCTCTGCACTAGCATAGCCAATTTTCTGGGTTAAAAAACAAGATGTAGGAGTTTTAGCTCAAAACCACAGGGAAGGCCTCGTATTAAGCACTGCATCTACACAACAATCTTAGTATTTGACATTAACTATAATAAAGAAAATCTATCAGAAGATATGTATTTCATCATTTAAAGGAATTGTTCAGTATAAAAGTAAAAACTGGGTAAACAGCTATGTAAAATAAAACATGTTTTCAATATAGTTAGTTAGGCAAAAATGTAATGTATAAAGGCTGGAGTGACTGCAAGTCTAACCTAACAGAACAGAACACTACTTCTTGCTTTTCAGCTCTCTTTTGTTTACACTGACTGGTTACCCTGGTTACCAGGCAGTAACCAATCAATGACTTGAGGGAGGGCCACATGGGTCATAACTGTTGCTTTTGAATCTGAGCTGAATGCTGAGGATCAATTGCAAACTCAATGACCAGTTATGTCCCATGTGGCCCCCCCTCAAGACACTGACTTACTCAGAGTTAGAGAGCTGAAAAGCAGGATGTTGTGTTGTATTCTGTTATGTGAGACATCCACTCTCTCCAGCTTTTATACATTACATTTTTGGCTAACTAACTATATTAGAAACATTTTTTATTTTGCACAGCCTATCTATTTACCCAGTTTTTATTTTTACCCTGAACTGTTCCTTTAAGAGCACAATGGTCACACAGAATCAACTAGTATTTGGGCAAAGATGATTTAGGCTCTGCCTGGTACATCAATCCACCTGCCCTCTCTTGAAGGTCTCTATACCATGACAAGTGTAGACATTTCACTTTCTCCCCAAACCTCCCACACTGAAGGGTCAGTCCATATCTCATTTGTCTTCCATGACCTTCTTGTGAACCTGAAAAACTTGCATTTTATGTCTGCTCCTCTCTCTGCTTTTCTCTTCCAGGTTCCATGGTGAGGTCCTGTGACCAGCAAAAGAAAACCCCTTATTAATAAAACCTTTGATTTGTTACATGAACATTGATTTAACTAGGATTGTCTTTTTGTTAAAATGGATTTTTTTGTTTTAGATATATATTCTACCACATGAGCTGCTCTTGAAAAAAAACAAAAAGTTATGAAAGGTTTCGTTTTCCACACCCCTTCCCTCTCAAACTTGAAATAAAATAAGCAATTTCCAGGATTTGGAATACTTTTCCCATTTATGAAAACTCAAATAAACCAATTTAAGCTATGACAACAATATTATTATACGGCTCATTTATGTCCGCAGTGAAGTTTAGGTCCCAGTAATACTTGCCTCAGAATGTGCTCCTTGCACTTCCATATAGTTGTGCCCAGCACTGCTCAGTTATTCCTACTTTCCAGTGCTGTTGCCACAGGGTAACCCTGGAGATACCACCACCTTTTGTCCACGTGGTAGGGTTTGCGCCCAGCATGAATAGCCACAGCTTTGATTTATGGTGCTCTGCAGAGGGCAAGAAGATTCACTGGCACACAAGGCAGGGGCAAATCCTTCCAAGTTTATTGTGGAAGTGCAACTTGGATCAATTACCAGGGGGTCTTTGCACTATTTCTGCACAGGGGCCCTATACTCATTGTGTCTACCCCTGGTGTCCTGCATATGCTCCAGGTGTACAGGTGCAAGTTTTGATTGCCAGGTTGACTCCCCCACATCAATGATGCTGCAACTTTGATTAATCAAATGATTGAGGCCAGGTCCGGACTGAGAATTAAAATAGGCCCTGGCATTCCAGGTACACAGAGGCCCAATAGAGGCCCAGACAGCCCCCCCCCCCAACCAGCCCACTAAATACTGACTTTCTATGGCGCCTTATAGCAGCCCCTCTGGCACTTGCCAGAAACCAGAGATTGCCAGCCCAGGCCTGAATGCTTTAATTGTATCTCAGGCAAACTTTCCTGCAAGCTTGATTACACTGGCATTCTGGATGAAGACATTGCATTATGTGAATAGACCATGGCATACTGCATTTTGCAGTAGTGCCAGCTTAGCAAATGAGACTACTTTTCATCTCTATTTTGTGATCTGAACTTTCATTCCATGAAAACACAAAATATATTTAAGATTATGAAATGAATTACGTATAAATAACAAAAAATAATTTTGTTATGCAAATTATTATTATTATTACTATTACTGTTATATGGCTATAGAGTGCATTTTTGCAAGCAAAAAAAAAGTCATTTTGTAACTATATTATATCCTCCTGCTCCACACTTCTAAGTTCTAGCGTCGGAGCGGGTCGAGGAGGAGCTGCATCCTTAGTGCAGTGGGTGTTATTGTGCTTGCTGCCCTAGCAGAGCCAAATTTCTGTCTTAAAAATGGAAATTCAACTCTTACAGTTACAAGAAGCGCTTTTTGCAGCCCCTGGTGACTGGCCACTCCATGCCGCCAGGTTCTCACCTTACCTGCCTGATGACCTCCCCTTGTGTGTTCTCCCACATGAAAGTCTGCTTGCTATGTCTGCTTACCAGGTGTAAGCTTTATAAGTTATCACCACAGCTATTAACTGACCCCTGCATTGTTCAGGCATGTAAAACCCCTGCATTGTTCATACCTCTAACATTTCTATTGTTCGTAACCCTAAAGTCTTGTACTGTTCACACGTCAGACCCAGACTGAAACTGCCGAGTGCCGACATTGTTCACCTGTTCTCATACAAACTTCTGGTTTCCCTGTCTCCTGCTCTGTTCTGCCTACCTTATACTCCCTGTGTGCCATACTATGCCTTCCCTATGCTCCCTGTGTGTGTGTGTCATACTCTACCTGCCCTATGCTCCCTGTGTGTGGCATACCCTGCCTTCCCTATGCTCCCTGTGTGTGTCATATTATTATGCCTGTCCTACGCTCCCTGTGTCATGTCTGGCCACAGACGAGTAACCACCCATCTGGAGCTTATTTGCAGAATAATCCCAGAAATGCTCCTGAATGGACGGGCAATTAGCAGAAGCCATAGTAAAGCAAAAAGATTTAATAACAAAATGAGAAAATAATAACACACAGAGGTGCAATATACAGTCCTTTGATGAGGCTGGCAGTGGAGAGAGGCAAGTCCAGAAACAGGCAAAATGGTCAGGGCTGGCATCAGGCAGGCAAAGTCCAAAAGGCAGGCTAAGGTCAAATGGCAGGCAGCAGAAGAGCAAGGTTGAGAAACAGGCCAGAGGTCAGAACCAAGGAAATCTACAGCATCAGGAGTCGGGTACCAGGTGGAGATAGGAAGGTAGGAGCAAGGAACACAGGTAGTGGACACGGAGCCAGGCAGGGGACACAGGAATCAGAAGCCAGAACACAGGCTGGATCAGGCTCAGGAGCTCAGATGATAAAGCAACAGGAAGTTTGATGGCACAGGCTTATAAACATTATAGTAAGTCTGTTCAGGGCAGTGTCCAGTATAAGCATACCTCCCAACTTTCCCTTTTTAGGAGGGACAGTCCCTCTTTTGACAGCTCAACCTGCAGTCCCTCATTTGTACTGGAAAGTCCCTATTTTCTCTGCACTGAACAGCCAGAAAAAGAAACAAAGTTACTAACTTAATTGGCTTTTGGCAGAGAGCTCAGAACAGCTAATTAAAATGCTTTGTAACAATTTTGAGATAAGAAAACAAGTAATTGTAACAGTTTAGGAGAAATATTTTCAAACTTTCATAACCAAATCCTGCCAAATTTTGTAAATTGAAAGTGGTAATTGGGGGTGTGGCCACAAAATGGGCATGGTCAAAAAAAATTGCTGCGATATATGTTGTCCCTCTTTTTACTTCCAAAATGTTAGGAGGTATAGTATAAGCACTAAGATTCCCCAGTGGCTCACCAGTATTGTCACCAGGCTTGTCCAAACACAAAGGCCAGGTTTTGATACCTTGTGATTGTTGACATTACCCCCACCTTAAGGATCGACCTCTGGGCAATCCCAAGGTCAGGTGGGTACACGTGTTCTATGAGAGTTTCTTTTAGAAGAGTTCTGCAGTGATGTTATAACTAGATAGTCCAAACAAGCACTTAAACCTGTCATGGTTAACATAATCTTACAAAAATAAAGCCACATCAATTAAGAATAAATTTGAACTGTTAAGCTATCAGGAGCTATCTTCAAAACAACGTATTTGCTGTATTCCATGAGACCAATTGTCTGTAGGAGCTGTGGAGCCAACAGGGTCAGAAACTAGAGCCGGGGGATCAATCAGATCAATGGCTGGAACTCTGGAGCTGAATCTCCAGAGTTAGCGGCCAAAGCAAGAGAGCCACCCAATCCATACTTAAATAGGCTTGAAACCATCTGCAATAAATGAAACCAAGTAAACTAGAAGCCAAATCTGAGGAGTCGCCATGGTCAGGAGCCAAATCGGAGGAGTCGCCAGGGTCAGGAGCCAAATTTGACAAGTCGCCAGGGTCAGGAGTCAAATCGGAGGAGTCGCCAGGGTCAGGAGCCAAATCAGAGGAGTCGCTAGAAGCCAAATCAGAGGAGTCGCCAGGGTCAGGAGCCAAATCGGAGGAGTCGCCAGGGTCAGGAACCAAATCGGAGGAGTCGCCAGGGTCAGGAGCCAAATCGGAGGAGTCACCAGGGTCAGGAGCCAAATCAGAAGAGTTGGGAGAAGCCAAATCGGAGGAGTCACCAGAGTCAGGAGCCGGATTGTAGGAGTCTCCAGGGTCAGGAGCCAGATCAGAGGAGTCAGTAGCCAGGACTTGAGCCAAATCGGAGGAGTCGGAAACCAGATCAGGAACATTGCCATAGACTTATATTTAGTTTTCATAAACAGTGAGATAAGTTTTCTGAATTTAATTGAATTGCCAAATTGAATCTCATCCATGGCTTTGCTCATTATAAACCTTATTCTCACCTAATTGAATCTGGCCCTTTATTTCTTATTTCAAAATGGTAATCCATACCCATAAAATATATAATTGCCAAATAATTTTTTATATGGTGTTAGAGCTCAGTGCAGCTCAGCGTCAGTGAGCACTAATACCATCTAAATGGTTACCCATACAAATCACTTGCTGGGAGTAATAATTAGAAGAATTTTGTTTTCTAGAGTGGAAAATAAAATGCTAACACTTGATAAAAATGGGTTATTGCAGATTTACTTTACATATACGACCCATGGTTTCCAGTTTACATTTTTAGATGGAAGAAATATGTTTTTGCTGAAGAACAGTAGCAGAATGTTGTAGAGTGATATCAGAATGGACAAGAAAATAATACAATACACAGGGAACTGTATACATGTGGAGTAAAATCTGGTGCAAAGGGATTGTTCCATATGTATAAAAGAGGCAAATTCCCTACTAATCAACATAAGGATTTACATTTATGGACGTGAAGCAATTACTTTCCACCAGAATAGCTCCATGTTTATATCATCCATAGTTATTATTCCTTTGCTGGTGTTCATTAAGTCTGCATGGCAGCCCCAGAATACTAGAAATTAATGAGCCTCTTGCAGGTGGAACAGGGCAGCATAGTGATTTATCATGAAGATCATGTGCATTTTCATAATCAGAAGAAATTTAAATGTTCTTGATGGCATTGCTTCCTTCAGGAGTTTTAGAAACATGTGACTGAGATGCCTTTAATGGCCGCCGAGAGGTGCTTTATGGCACACACTGTATGACAGTACCCAACCTTCATTGCAATCATAGGAGCCTAAACCATCCAAAACATTCCTAGAACCAAGGTCAGAACTAGAGGTTGTCAGAAGAATCACCTGCCTAGTTTGCAACGGGGGTGGGTACCTCATGTATCTGCCTACAACTAGTTTGGTTTTATATAATCTCAGTTTTCTGATCCACTACACCAGCAGTGAGTGCTTCACACAGTGCTTCCAGTGAGTGGAAAGGGGTGGTTCTTCCTCTTTGGCCTCTATCTTCTGACACAGGTGGGGATCCTGATGTCAACAAGGCCCAGAGGAACAACAGTTCTAGAGAAAGTCAGGGAACAAGGACCCCATGAATGAGGTTTAATGAGTTACAGGACTAACTTCTAGAAATATAGGACAGTGAGGCAAAGCTATAAAGAGCAGCCTTGTGCTCCAATAAAGGATTGTAGCTGGAGGTAGCAAAGTCGATAGACAATTAAACAATACTGGCCAAAAGTGAAGGGACCACAGTTATGAAGGGATTTAGTCTAAGCATTTTGCTCCTTAAGTTTCAATTGTTATGGATTCAGACCACAACTAGTAACCATAAAGAGGTAGTAGCTCCACCAGGACATTAGCATTACCTACCACCACAGTATACCACAGTGTCACAGAACCCTGCTCTACCTATGACTGTATCTGACAACAATAATACTACCTCATCAAAGGACAAGGAAAGTTAAAGTAAAGAAGTAAGCTAGAAATGTTGTACATTATGCTTTGGGCTTCTATACCAAACCCAGGCAACCACAGTCCTTTAGCAGTAAAGATCTGTGTCTCCAAAGGTGCCCCAGTAGCTCCAAACTTCTTTTGTGCTGATTCACTTCACATTTAGCAAGTGAGGGAATACAGGGTTATGGAAGATAGCTCATTATACAAGTTGATCCAGGGACTAGTCCGATTGCCTTTTTTGGAGTCAGGAAGGAATTTTTTCCCCCTCTGAGGCAAATTGGAGAGGCTTAGGATGGGGTTTTTTGCCTTCCTCTGGATCAACTAGCAGTTAGGCAGTTAAAATTAAAAAAAAAAAAAAAAAGGTTGAACTTGATGGACGCGAGTCTTTTTTCAGCCTAACTTACTATGTTACTATGTTACTATGTAAGTTACTGAGCTTATAGACTGACTCAAAATATACAGTACACATAGAATATAAATGTCACAGTATAAGGCTGATTAGTAATTAATATGGATAATTACTACACGGCAGCACAGAAACCAAAGCAACTAGCATCAGAATTTAATACTCAGCCCTGTTGCATCAGCTTGTATGACAGACCAACCTCATTTTCTGCTGGAAATTTTGTGACAATCCATTAAGCTTAACTTCTCAACAGGTGCTCAGCGCCCACTGAGCATGTGAGTGTCACAGACACTTTTCAAGATGGTGAACTCCCTGTGACAATTTTGAAGTCCTGGATCATTGCTGTTATTGAGAAGATGAAACTTTAGGCTGGTGCATTAAGTTCAGTATATAAAACATGGCATTTTTAGTCCTATTCATTTTTAGGGTTTCCTTCTCCTTTAATCTGTGAGTCCAGTGTGACCCAAGTGCTACCATCCCAAGCTGGAAAGGCACTTCAGGTCAACATAGGTTTATATACCATTCAGTAAGATCCCACAACCAAGGGGGAAATCCATTTTCACTCCTGGGTGGGCAGTGGTCTTATAACCAAGTGGGGAGGACACCAGCAACTTGTCCAAAGTTTCCATTTTACAATAATTACAAATGCTGAATAAGTATTTCACTTGCAAGTTATAATTACAGCAACTTCATCCAATGTGACAGTATTTTCTTTAATAAATTACCTACTGTAAGAAATAGCAGCTCTCGGCCTTCCTAATATATCTAACACCCCTGCCTACCCTTGAGGCCTCTTTAGGAACCTTCCACACTAAGTCCTAGTGGTGCCTAGTGGTGAGTAACCACTAGTTAGACCTAAGGTAAAATGAGGGGTTATAGAGAGCACAAGTGTGCAGGGTACTGAGCCAAGTGATCTTCGGAACTGATCTTCACTTTTACTATCTCACCTCCTCCGTTGGATTTTCCTGGGTGCCACAAGTGGGTTGGAAGTTACAAAACAAGTGTGTTTTTTTACCCAAACCAAGGCATGGGCTCTCAGGTGTCTGTATAGAAAATAGGTCATACAGTACATCTCATACATCTATTTTTACCTACCTTAGCCTATATGCTGGCTGCACTCTTGTTTGCCCAATCCACATAGCACTTAGATTTCTTCTGAACTTCAGATATCACCACAGGAGGACCGATTCATGGGCCCCATAGACTGTAGCTAGTGATGAGCAAATTTCTTCGTCTGTATGGATATGCATCGAAATTCTGCATTTTGCCATCTGCTATTTTTTTTTTTTAATTTGTCGCAACAAAAATGTTGATGCAAGAAAAGTGCCCAATGACTTTAATGTATTTGGAGTGAGAAAAAAAAGTTGTGCACGTAAAAAATTGTTGTGTTAAAACAAATTGACTTCAATGCGATTTGCTAATTTTTCAGCAGTTTTGCCAATTTTCCAACAAAACTAAATGGATCCGACTCACTCATCATTAGCTGTGGTCATGTCATGTAATTCCTTTTTTTTTTGGAACCCTGTTCTACTTGTTGGAAGGACCCCTCTCCCCAGGGGGCTTGCATGGGCAGTGGGCTTCTAATCTAGTTCCCTGGGTAGGAAAGATACTACCAACTAAGTGGTATGATGTGAGGTACTGCCTCCATGCCACAAATTTCCATTATACATTAATTACAAATGCTGAGTGATTAAAAAGTTAGTGTAAATATAATTACTGCTGAATGCAGTTTCTGTCTGTACCTTGCTGTTCCCTGTATGTCTTATCTTTACCCTCAGCACCTTTATAAAACTTAATCAGCTCCACCCCCCCAGCCTAGAACCTAGTCACCGATTGCTCATTTTATTTGTAAGTGTCTAATTATAGTATTTATCCAACAGTATTCCCATTAATAACCTATCTATTGTAACAAACAGCTGACATTTCTGCAGATCTAGTCCTTCTTTATGGAGTGTATGGGGTTACCTACAAAATGTTTTGTCTTAAGACAATTAGTTTTGTGGTGACAAAATTAAGTTTGTGATTTCAAAATATATTTTGTCGTCAAAATGGCAATCCATGAAATTTGAGTTTCACAATTATTGTTCAATTTGGAATATTAGTAGATATTTGTATAGTAACATAGTAACATAGTAAGTTAGGCTGAAAAAAGACTCGCGTCCATCAAGTTCAACCTTTTTTTTTTATTTTATTTTAACTGCCTAACTGCTAGTTGATCCAGAGGAAGGCAAAAACCCCATCCTAAGCCTCTCCAATTTGCCTCAGAGGGGGAAAAAATTCATTCCTGACTCCAAAAAGGCAATCGGACTAGTCCCTGGATCAACTTATAATGAGCTATCTTCCATAACCCCATATTCCCTCACATGCTAAAAAGCCATCCAACCCCTTCTTAAAGCTATCTAATGTATCAGC
>CM044445.1:22782040-22792420 GCA_024363595.1 Xenopus borealis
ATATATATATATACACACATATAAAAAAGAAAAAATCCACACTACAGATCCTACTTTGCAGCAGCAATTTAATTCAGTAAAGTGCTAGTATACTATTAGGTAAAAAGCTTGCAATTACTTTACAGTGAAATGGACCCTAGAAGATTTTAATCTACACTAGAGGGGAAATCTCTTGGGGAATTAGCAGAATACTATACCTATATTTACATTTTCACAGTTTGGCAGGGACACACTTTGTCTAGGCCGTTGCATTGATTTCAATGTCAAAGTGTAAATAGAAGTGTCAGGATTTGATGGTTCTGTTTTAGCCGATGGAACTAGAAATCCAGATCCAATCACCCATTTAGAGAGCATTTCTAGTCCCATTGGCTAAAACAGTACCTTCAAATCTGGACACTTTTTTTTTTGCACTTGGGTAACATCTTTGCAATTGGAAATTGTAATATCAACAAAACAAACCATTGTTCTTGGTGATAGATGTATGGAAATGTTGATTATTATTTTGAGAGAATTGATCAGGACATTAGGGAGTGAGAGAATGAGAGTAAATGACCAATGCAAACCCAAGATGCAATTCTAAGTAGGAAATGTGTTTTTTTCTTCTTTCTCTCTTAACTACTTTACAATTTGTTTTGCCTAATCAGAGGCAGATTTGGATTCAGGAGGAAATTGAAAACATTAGAATGTTGAAGAAGTAGAAACTGCAGATGAGAATAAAACATTAGAGATAGATGAGTAGCACTGATGTGATCTGGTTACAGATTGGTGTAATGAGATATTCTTCTGTACCGAGAGAAAGATTCCTTTTAAACAGATGCATGCATTGTACAGGGTGCCACCGTGTAGCTACAGAATGGGCAATTATAGAAGGGTGTGCCATTCCTTAAGTGTGCTGTACATGTGCCTCTATTATTCTCAAAGAGTACAGAGTATCTATATTAATTTTATTTCTAATTAATTGCACTTTAACATGATTCATCATCAAAGCAGGCTGGCTAGACCTAGTGATGCTTAGAACAACTATATGAAGTTTTTGGACGAAATGGTGCATGACATAGCCTTCAGGCTTCATTCGTTGCAATTTTAAAGGGTGGTTTTAGTCCATTACACTTGGGGGTCCGTTTACTAAAGTGCGGTAAAAATGTGCGCACAAAATACAGACAAATTTAACGCAGAATATGTTTTCGCGAGTTTATTAACATGCGGTAAATATAAATTTGCAAATTTTCTTACTCAAGAATATGTATTCGCCAGTTATCGCATCCGCTGAAAATAACGCTACGTACATATTAACGCATGGTTTACTTAGCAGCGAAATGTGTGAAAGACAAAATTAACGCCAGAATATTCGCAACATTTTACCGCCATCTATATAGTCGCGTTAACTTATTTTTTGGCCAGAAAATTCTCAATGGGAGTTTAATTCTCATTTAAACTGTGCATTTAAAAGATACAAAGAGATAACTGATATGATTACTTGTTCATATGATTCTATGGACAGAAGGGTGTGTGCGTGGATGGATGAAGTATGGGTTTATATGATACATACATGTTTGATTGGTGTCACTCTGTAATGCTGTTGGATGGTATAATCATCAGTCAGTAAAGTTTATGAGTTTATGAGTTTTGAAGATGCATTTCTGACAATAAATGTCACAGTAAAAATTGCCATAATTAACGCCATTATTAACGCATAAAACTAGACTATTTTCTAGAATAAATATATGTAAATGTAAATTGTCGCCAGAAAATTTGCAACTCGCTAAAATTACCGCTAACGTAAGCTGGTTCGCTAACGTAGTTACCGCAAGTGATCGCAATTAGTGATGGGCGAATTTATTCGCCAGGGGCAAATTCCCACGATTCGCCGCTGGCGAATAAATTCGCGAAACGGCCAAAAAAATTCGCCACCAAAAATTGCTCATCCATCATTTCATGTCTAATTTCTCTTTTCTTGACATTAGGAGGTCTCCTTTCTTGCCTGAGCATCAAGGCTTTGCCCTATACTCCCAGGACTGTCTCATTAGCAAGGGAATAGTGGTTTCCTCTCCGACTGTGAGGTGCTCTTACAAGGGAGCTCCCCTACAGTAAGAGGATGATAAATCAGTCTATAAAAAGAAGCCTACTTGGCTTTTATGTTAATCATGTCTCTTCTTGTGCAGATCACATTACAGACATAATCAAGCCCAGCTCGCATCTTTTCCAGGCCTGTCAGCTCTTGTAAATTTCCCTTAAATAACGAAACTCGGGGGACTTACAGGCTCTGCGTGTGTTTGCTCCGCAGCAAGAAACTGCAACGTGTTGTGCATGAAGCCGCATAGAGGCAAGGCTTTATTTAAAGGGATACTGGTGACAGAATAAACAGTGTTATGCCTGGAAGCAATGTTTCATGGTGTGTAAATCAGTTTGGAAAACTGCTTCTTGCAAGGTTTAATTTACTTCCTAGCACTCATGTGACTCACTACTTCCTGCATGTAAATGGACAGGAACACAGCCTTGCTTTATGGTATAAATTGTTTAACAATAGTCTTACAGGACACACAGTAGGATCAATGACCCTCAGCCAAAAAAGGTTATGTTTACAAGGCTGTTCTCTGGAGATGTCTGTAGCTGATTTAGGAATATGGGTGGAAGCAATCAATAAAGTCTTTCAGTCTAACCTAATATTCTGAGTAAGAGACATTAGGGGATTCTGTTTCATCATATTTATTTTGCAAATCAACCTGATATCTAAGTCTGGGGCAGGGTTGCTGTTCATAAACAGGGCTGAGGGTCAGCTGCTCCTTCTCCTTGGCACAGTGTTTGGGTCAGTAACAATGGGAGCCAGCCTACACAGCTATTGGTTGCAGCCTCTTTTATCAGTTCTTTAATTCATTTGAGGACTTTGCGCAAATTTACTTGATTTAATTTTTGCAGGGTTTCCAGTGCCTTTGTTTCTTAAGCAAGACCAAGATAAAATCTGAGAGGAAACTTTGCAACATGGCATAGTGGGGCTCATTTATAAACACTGGGCAAATTTGCACCTGGGCAGGTGCCCTTAGCTACACAGTGGGGCTCATTTATAAACGTTTATAAACACTGGTGCACATTTACCCAGTGTTTATAAATGAGCCCTAGTGACTCATTTTAAACTGCATAATGTCTCATGTTTGGCTTCCAGTCTCCCAGGGAAAGTATTCCCACCTAAATATAATACCTAATAATGTACATAATGCACTCTCTGCAAAAAATTGGTGGGGAATCCCAATCTTTTCAGGCTACCCATTGCAAGAATCCTGGAGGATGGACTGTTTGCGCACGTATATTACAAACTGCTCATCAGTCAGGGCCCTTTACATCTTGGAACTAGGGTTGCCACCTTTTCCAGCAAAAAATACCAGCCTTCCTTTATATTTATCATTTTTCCCTATTAATAACATTGGGATCAACCATAATTTTTACCGGTCAAATACCGGCAAGGTGGCAACCCTACTTGGCACCCCAGCATCTCTTGGGAATCTCTAACATTACACCCCTGTACAGACAGTTAAGTGTATTGTCACTTGTACACAAGACCAAGCAATGTCACTCTAGCCCCTTGGGGCGCCAGCTTTAAAATGGTATTAGTGCCAATTATAAGATTACTGTGCTAATACCAGCATTATACCTGCCTGTGAGGCTGTTAGACTGATGTCCCACTATCTTACCTCTGTGTCAAGCCATTGTGCACTAATGGCCTATAGTGGTCAGATTGTAAACCGCTTACCAAAGTTACCGTACCATATATGTGTATAACTTTTCTTTCTACTATGTATGGATTTTGGCCTAAAGTTTCCCGAGTAAAGAAGCAGAGAGGACATCAGAGCATTCACATGACTGAATAAAGTCAGACTTTGCTTATGTACCTCCAGTGTATCCATATTATGTTCTACATGAAACATATAGTAAGCACAGGGACTATGGGCAAGCAGGAAAGTGGTTGTACTGACTTAACAGGTGTCCAGCCCTAGGGTACAGTGATGATTCAAGGGACTCTCTCAACCTAGATCCCATCCACTTCAGTCTCTAAGTCAGGAGGTCATTGCTCTACTAGCACCTGTACAACGCTTTGGGGTGCTGTCTTCTTCTACTGAGGCCTCTCTCTATTTCATATTCTCAGCACCACCCACCTTCCCCCATGAGTCAAAAGTGACCTTAAATGGCTGATCCACTACCTTTCTATGGGAACCCACCAGATATATCTGTGCCAATATGTAAAACACCCCAAACCACACCACCACAGACCTAGCCCAAAAGCTACATGACATAGAGCTGGGAAACAACTAAATGCCTACTTCCCTACAAAATAAATGATGCCTTGCTTATAACTACAGGGCATGTTGCCTTATAATATGAGCAAATGTCTAAATAAACCATTAGTGAAATGTAGGCATTAATTTGCTTTCAGATTATTTCATGCTTCCTGCATAAAACCGCAAATTGCACAAAATGCACTAATTCCATCTGCTGCCTTTCAGCTTCTGGAATGATGCTACTTGTCTAAATGACAGACCGCGTGCAAACAACACAGGTAGGACCTATGTACTGATCTGATTCCAAGTCCCACGGTACACCGTTTAATCTGAAAAGGCTAATGAATCATGCAGAGAGAGCCATGCTGCACCTGCTAACAATACATCTCCTGGGCATGAAACATGAAAAGTTGGGCATGAAAAAAACGGCTTTATTCTCCTGGTTGGCTCCATGAGATATTAAAGGGTCCCTGTTTTCACAATAAAGCTCCATATTATTATACAACAAGGGTCAAATGCAATTTAATTTTAACACAAGCTTTATAGTCCTGCTATTTTCATTTACTTTAGGCTCAAGACATGTGAGCTGTATTCTTTAGCATCTTTCAGCCATCTGAGAAATGTGCCCTTTTTTGAACTTTGCCCACAGCCTTCCTTGATAAAAAAAAATTATTTCCGCAGGTCTGTGTGATTCAATTAAAAGTCCTGAACCTGAGGCTACACCCATGAATACAATCTGACAGTTCACTATGCACCT
The DNA here is from genome assembly GCA_024363595.1 of Xenopus borealis. Lineage (NCBI taxonomy): Eukaryota > Metazoa > Chordata > Amphibia > Anura > Pipidae > Xenopus > Xenopus borealis. The sequence continues at coordinate 22,787,069 of CM044445.1, forward strand.
TGCACTGGATTTTTTATCTGTCATGAAGTCCACAGCACACTAAACTGAAGTATTAGCACCCATTAATGCTCTTCTAGCAGGGGTGGGGGAAGTAAATGCCCCCTTAGATGCCTTACTCCAAGAGCATTAGCACAGGTTTCTCATATTTAGTTTATTAGTTCAATGCAACCATGTACTAAGTTTCCAAGTGGTGTAATGAGGGCAGCAGACCCCGAGGCTGTGGGGGCACAGGGGAGAGTAGAAGCCTGGCAAGTGCCAGGAAAGAAAACTTATCATGGGGGGGGGGTTGCCTGCTGCTTGATCAGCTAGCAGTTAGGATGGTTTCATGCAGACCTAAAGGTTTTAACCCTATAGACAAGTGTCTTGTTTTCAACCCAATCTATTGTGTATTACTACGTATAAATCCCCCAGAATAGTACCAACACTAAAATACTTGTGGATCACCAGTTGTGAACTAGGGTTGTCCAGAAATATTTTGCAGACAGGCTTGGGGACATCAGGTTACATTCCTGGTCATCCCCTGTTATACATTTAGCCGATTTGTAATAAAGAGTATGCTATAAGGTACCTGCAAATTTTGTTAATGTTGGCGCTATTCTGCATTACCAAGCCTGGGCTTACAGCATCCATACTTTTCTCATCAGCAAGCCCACAGTCCACAATTAAGATCATTAAATAATCTGGAAAATTAGGTAAAGGGAAAGTGTCTGTGACTCCTACTGTTCTTATCCTAGATAATGAAGCATCTGCAAAATCAATATAATTATTATTAGAATAACTAATAGTAAAAGCTTGCTTTTCTTTTAGTGGTTTTCTGATTATAAACTTGAGTTCAGGTTGTCATTTGGTTGCTACAGCTAGCTAGGACTATTTCATTACATACTTCCCACTGTAACACCTGGTATTCCAAAATCCAGAACAAATCCCAAGGCCCCAGACTTGATTCATGCTTCTGCCTGTAATAACCACTTTTTGCTTCAGGAGGAGCCCTCCAATGAGATGCAGCCAGGTCTTAAAAATATTCCTAATAAAAGAAAACATAATTCTAAGCAACTTTCCAATATACATTCATTAACATTTTTCAATGTGTAAAAACAATTGCTATTGAAATCAGTATTTGTTTAACTCCTGGTTGTTACTTATTAAACTATGTTCCCCAGCAAAGATAGGACTGTTAATCAGCTGCCTTGTCTTACATACATTGTATCAACAATCTGAGAAAGGCTAACCGAAACGTTAGCAATTTTTTCCTGAATAAACACCATTTTCACATTTGATAAGATCTGTGAGTGGATGCCTTATTTGGGACAGTTATATGGACAAACAATCCCGTTGTTTGAAGGGTAGGCATTTTTTAGTAGCTGTATGGAAGATGAGTGAATTGTACTCAACATCTGAAAAGCATTTACTATGTGTCTTTACACATAAATAATTTATAACAGGGAAAGCTGTAAATGTGAGTCTCCACTCCCACTGTTTCTCATGCAAATCTGATTCTCCTCTACTGTATGGTAGATGTATTTACACATACACATACATCTAATCTTGCTTTCTCCCTCCTCATCCATATAAATGTACATTTGAATGATAGGTGTGCATCAGATATTCCTATGAATATGGCATGAGAAGTCCTTAAAATGCAAGGATCCATCACAAGAGTAGGGTGTTCTTTCAGCCCATTGTAAAGCTAATGAATAACAATGGAGTTTCCTCAATGACAAAAACACAATATATATATATATATATATATATATTTTTTTTTTTTATTTTTTTTTTCTCTCTGCCCTGGTGGTTCTGAGTTCTGAAACAATGTAGTAGAAAACAGATGATCAACAGACCTAGTAAGAAGCATACAAGGCTGACTGCTGCTACATTGCTTCTAGAGACATAACCAACAGTGTAGCAAGATACAGAAAAACGCTGCAATTATTTATACAAATCGTTGGAAAGCTGCAATGAAAGCTTCTTTCAGTAACCAAAATACTATTTTGGGTGCGTTAAATACCTCAAAGTTATGAATCGATCCGTATTTATGGAACGGGCAAATTAGACGATTGAGACAATGACCATTGCACTATAACCCTGATATACTCAAACATGAAAGGAGAATATTATTTGACATGTAAGAATGCGTAGGTGAAGCACGGTCCATCCAGATAGCGGGAGCTGTGAACCCAGGGGGGGCTTTGATTTGGTGGTTTGCAGGGGGTTCTGGAATAAGGCTGAGCTGATGGATGGCAGATAAAGAAGAGTCAATAGCCAATTACCGTACAGAGGGATTGCATTCAGCACCACCAGAGACGGACAGCGCAACCTCACTCTGCGCCTGCAGTCACAATATCTCTACAGTCCTGGCACAGGCAATGGGTTTAATAGCTTGCGACAGCTGCATGTCGCTGCTGAAAACTACAACCTGTCAAGGATCAAATCAAGATGTTTTTAGATATCAAACACCAGATCCTTTAGACACAATGTCTAGTTATTCATGAGACAATGCCCTTGGTCAGCTGTTGGACTGTGGGGGAAGCTGGGACATGTAGTCCTGTGCTACACAGTCAACAGTTTGAACATCTCATCATTGTGATTTGATGTTGGTATCGAGTATGAAGAACACACGTTTAACTGCTTCTAAACCTGAATGAATTGGCAGTGGCAGCCCCCTGCCTACAGGGTCTTATCTCCTAAGTACTGCTCATAAACATAAAGTCTCCAGTCTCTGAAGTAGGAAGCCCAGGGTGACAGTGCAATATAAAAATGTAAGTAGTATAGTGAGTATTCAGAGAACCTGAGTCAGTATTTAGTGGGAGGTGGGGATGTTGGGGGGGGGAGAAGGGCTGATGGAAGGCTATAAGCTGAATGGAAGGGAAGATGAATGAAAGGCATGATTGAGTGAATGAAGAGGAGGAAAGTGAAGGGGAGGGGGTCGGAGAGAAGAAGATGTGGGTTGGCTTTTATAATAATAAAAGAAGCACAGTTGCATAAGGGAAGGGGAGGGCAGGCTCGCTCCTGTGTCCGGGGCCGCGCATACACGTGCCTGTGCTCTCCCATGATCAATTTCTCAAGGTGTTCTCTCCACGGCTGAAGATGGCGACAGATTAAATAGAAATAATAGGAAGCCCAGAAGGGGAGAGCTCGGCCTGGAAGAGAGGGGGAGGAAGAGGAGGCATGGGAATATTCAGCCCTAGCAGGAGGATGCCCAGGGAGCAGAAGAACAGTGCCCACCAGAAGAGAAAGAGAAAACAATAAGGAGGGCAGCACAAGCACCTTCCAGTGTGAGAGAGACTGAGAGGAGCAGAGGGAGCACAAGCTGCCCAGGAGCAGCACAAGGATGGGGAGCAGGGACTGAGCCCAAGGCTTGCTCTGAGCTGGGCCAGCGGCCACACGGGGATGCTATTACCTGGATTTTCTTGGGGATCATAAGGGAGAAGGGGGAACTACATCGTCCCCCATGTGGACTTCTCCTTGATGTACATTGGGGTGAATTCTTACAGAGGGAGGGGGGTATTTTTTCCCTGGCTGGCTTTTCAACTATTAACTGCAATGGCAGGTTGCTGAGTGACCCGGGCGGGGCGGGTAGGGGAGGGGTCCTCCATCCTTTACCCCCTTCATCCAAAATCCAATCTCCATCTATCACCAATCTCTCAATCATCACCCACAGTCTTTATTCCCATCTTCTCTCTACTCATCATCCCCCCAGCCCCCCTGATGATGCCCCTCTCCGCAGGCCTCCTTGCTAGTGGCAGGTGACGTTGTGTCGGTGGTGTAGGGAACCCACCACAAACATAAAGGGAGAGGGGGGTGGGGAGAGACTGAGAGCACACGGCCGCCGCTCCCCGCATTCTCCCACCCCCTAAAATATGATCAAGGGGGCTTGGATGTATCCAAGGGAAGATGAGGCCGTCTTAAAGATCTGCTGGGAACCCCGACACAGCGATAAACCGTGCGCCGACTCCGAGAGGGCTCAGAGATGGCGAATGTCCCTCGCGTCTCTCTTGTTCTTCACCGTCCTGCTGTCTAATCACCTGTGGTTGGTGTCTGCAGGGGCCAAAGCAAGGGGCAGCTTCACCTTCAGCCTCCAGACGCCAGCCAACGCCAGCCTGATGCCCCCCCACGGCTTCCCAGGAGAGGGCAGGGGCTGCTGGGACACTTTCCTAAGCAATCTGACCAAATCTGCTGCTCAACCCCCTCATTGCACTGGGGTCAGGTCCACTCACCTGGACACAGCCTGCGCCAAACTGCATTATTTGCAAAGACACCGGGGGCCCTTCTCTCACTCCTACCCCGAACCTTCCTCCTGGTCCTCCTCTTACTGGTCCTACCCTCCTTCCTCTTTTTCCTCCAAGAGGAACTTTTTAAAGGCTTATTTTCGCAACTACACCCTGTCCTTTTGTGATACCTACACCATCCTGGACCTGCTGCTAGGGATGTCTAACCCCGACAGCCTGGACTGCAGCCTGGAGAGCCTGATGGAGGATTTTGTGGGTGCAGCTGCAGCCTCTCCTGCCCTCGTTGAGGGTGAGGTGTGCAGCAACTGCATCCAGGCTTACCAGAGACTGGATCAACATGCTCAGGAAAAATATGAGGAGTTTGACTTTGTGTTGGAAAAATATCTGCAATCTGGGGAATACTCTGTGAGATCCTGCGTGGGTGACTGCAAGGTAAGGGGTAGCCAACAACAGCTGCTGGGAGGTAGGCTCCAGCAGTAATGCTATTATTTTGCAGCAGCAGCTAGTTGGGAGGAATATGATAGGTAATTATGCCCCCTTGTCACAAATATGCTGCTGGCTTTGGATGGAATGAATGACATCTAGCTCCAATGAAAGTGTGTGAGGGTTGGCCGGTATAGGAGCTGAGTATAACTTCTAGACTAGTCAATTAGTCACTCCAACAGAAGTGCCTACAACTGGTGGATATCCTTGTGGTTAACTATGAAGTTGGGGAGTGGATTGTATTTTGTAGGGCAACTGAAATAACAACTGTCTGTTTTGTAAAAAAATGGCACCTTAGTACATGTACGGAGAGATAAACAGCACTTAAAGAGGGGCAACTCTACATGGGGGATAGTGATCCAGATTTGTTATTTATCAGCTACTTGCAGTATCAAATAAGAGGGGGATTCTATTTTTAACTATTTACATTGAACAGTTTCTTGTTGAACGAATGTCTGCACTGATTTCCAGTCCTGTTATTGACCCTCTAATTCCAAGCTGTACAACTGGAGAGCAAGGGGCCTGATCTTGGCCTCTCTGAGATTGTTTACGGCCCTCAGCCTGCGAACGAGCTCCAGTGGTATTCTTAATATGACATCATTATTTAATTATACTGTGCATCCTGAGCATGTGATACTGTGGG
>CM044445.1:22792750-22805962 GCA_024363595.1 Xenopus borealis
CCCCCCCCCCCCATTAGTGGATTGTCAAGGAGAAACAAGGGCTGTTATATAAAATAGACAGTGGACTTCTCTTCTTCTAGGTGACCAATTTGGACCTATTTAGAGTATGGCTGTTAAAGCTATAAGGCCTCCTTACTCACACCTTATTGTTGCTTCATATTGCTTTATTATCAACATTTTCAAACAGTTTATTTAATCTTTCAGCAAACCTTCTCATTTACCCTCCAGACTAATGATTGTCTACTGACACAATAAAAGCATTCATGGACAGTGTTGTGGATATCAAAGGGGCCAGTCAGTCTTGTTGTGATGGAGGTTTTTAAATGATACGTTAGACTGGGCTAAATGATGGTTAGTTAGGTCATCATCACTATTGACTGTAGATCTTCAGCTTTTAGAACTATAATTTTCATCACCAGCAAGTTCTAGAAGTGTAGAATAGCAACAGTTAGGGGTGGAATGCAAGGTATAGACCACATTGTGTTTGCAAGGCTGTTACATTGCCAATGAAAATCATTCTCTCAAAGACAAATTCAGCTACAAATGGTCCTTTTGGGACTATCTGTGACTCAGGAGTGCAGTAAACAGGATGGAGACTGTTATTGAATCTACTTGATGTGTTGCATAGGCACAAGTACTTATCACTATAGCTACTGCCAGGACTGGACTGAGAATTAAAATAGGCCCTGGCATTTCAGGTACACAAGAGGCCCATCAGCCCACATAGAGGCCCAAACAGCCCCCACCAGCCCACTAAACACTGACTTTCTATGGGACCTTATAGCAGCCCCTCTGGCATTTGCCCTAACCCACAATTGGCCAGTCCGGGCCTGGCTACTGCAGTTTCCTTTTCTGCTTGGCCTTGGCATACACATGGGGGCTCTGCTAGCACACCATACACTTTGATAAGGCATGGGTAGGGACACATGGTATGTGAAAGTTCTGCACTGGTTCTCTGGATGCATTCCTTTATTGTGTAACTAAGGAGTTTGCCATGAAAGTATGCCTGCCTTCTCATTGGCTCAGCTGTTCATTGGTCTGTAAATAAAAGATGATGTAGAAGAGCAGTCATGCAGACCCTATGTGCTGGAGTTTGCACACTGCATTGCACCTTGTGATTGAAAGACTCCATGCCATAATGTAAGAGCTGCACTGTTGCTAACAGTGACAGATACCTTTCAAAGATTCATACAGAAGCCTTTATAAAACTGAATTCCATTGAATTTAACCCTTTAATTATGAAATGGACCAGCACCCTTCTTTGCAAGCCTGGCTGTGTGACTACAGCTACCACTTGGAGTGGACATTGTACAGGTGTAAGTAAATATCATACACACATAGGCGGATTTTCATTAAGGCTTGGGGAGGCTAAGCCTTCCGAAAACTGTTTGCATAAAAAATTTGAAGAAAAATGAAAAGAAAAAAAATTAAAATCTTCTGACTGACCAATGTTTGTATTTGAGTTTGTCTGGGGGAGGGGCAAGAGTCAAAGCAGTTGTTAATCCTCCATCTGCTTGTTTGGTATGTGGGGATTGTTTCATACTTACATTACACAAAAAACAACAACACCATGAATGGTGAATGGTAGTATTGATCTATTCAGGTAGGTGTTATCTGAAACTGGAACAGGTATGAAGGTTTGATGTAGCCATTATATTACCATTGTGACCAGATCTCACTTTCACACCTCTGTGAATTTTATCAAACACCTATTTGAATAGTTCAATGGCACCATTGTGATTGGATATTGGTGATTGTTTCCTTAAAGGAGTTGTTTAAACAGAAATCAAGACTTTTTTTTCCAATTGCTTTCCTTCTTTTACTTTTTACTGTTTTTCCAAAATTGAACTTTAAAATGTAATGTTCCTGTATGTGGGGTTTCAGTCTGGCAGCTCAGTGATCCAGGAGCATCTGAACTGTAACAATTTGCTACAATTAGTTGATACAATTAGTTAAAATGTTTATTAGCAGTATATGAGGAATATTAGCAACTATTGTATCAATTCACTTTTCTCTGGATCAGCTAACAGATCAGTTTGGCTACTGTCACTTACACATAAATGTTGTTGATGGTTGAATGTAAGTTTTTTCTCAACCTCATCTACTATTGTATTGTGTTACTTTGATACTGCAGTAAAAAGGCAGCTACTGTTTTTTGTGAGAGGACCAAAATACATCTGCATTATACTTTGTATGTATATAATCTCCCATAATTGACAATTAATATATCCATTTTGTTTTAAGTGAAAGTAGACCAATTTACATGCTTTAATGTTAAACAACCCAATCATTAGCCCTGATTTCCAGTAATGTGCATGAACTGAACTTTTTGTATAATTTTGATAATAAGAGAGTGCTATGCATATTATTTTCAAAATAGTCTGGGATTCATATGCAGCATGTGGGCCCATCAGTTAGTAGCTCGTAAGTCAGACCATGTATGGGACACATTTCAGATTGTAGTGCATTTTTAGGCAAAAATCCTACCTGTGTGCTCAGCAGGGCCGCTCCAGCCATGAAGCAAGGTGAGACCCTTACCTCAGGTGGCACAAAGTGGGCAGTTACCTGGGGCGGCAAAAAGACGCCTCTGGTAACTTAAAGAGCCGAATTTCCATTTTTTAAAACGGAAATTCAGCTCTTCTAGTGCAGTGAGCGCACTAGTGATCGCTGCACTAGTGATACGGCCCCTCCTCTACCGGCTCTGACGCTATAAGTTCAAAGCGCAGAGCGGGAGGGGGGCAGCATCTGGGCTGCTGTCTCAGGCGGCAGCAGCCCCAGATACACCCCTGGTGCTCAGACATATGAATTACAACTGTTGCCAATGCCAATAATATAGGATTGAATCTGCTGTTTCTGCCAGTGGAAACTCACTGTTGAAAAAACTGTTGAAGTAACATTAGACTTAGCCTACCCAAACAAAAAAACCAACCTCCGCCTATGCATACACACAATCTAATCCCCCACTGAAAGTCTTAGGCAAGGTTCACGAGTTTGACATGTCCCAGCAACAGTGTCTTCTGCCTCTTCTGCAACTGAAGTTAATTGTAATTTTTTGTTCTTTCCTGTGATTTACTCTATAGGCAGATAATAATTTAGGAAATAATGATTTAGGTAGATCATTAAGGCAGATAATGATTAAGGAAAGGAGAGGTTAGCTGCTATATATCACCATAGAAGAATAAGTTCTCCAACAGCAAGCCTCCTATTGGTAACCTCCCCCAAACAACATATAACTACATTTGCTGCTGAATGTTTTTTTGGGGGCCTAAAAAATAATTTGCTGTGGGACCTACATAAAAAGGCTGAGGAACACAGAACATAGATGCAATGGGTACGTTGTCCCACTTTTATTTGCTAGGTGTCTAGAGCTTTGGGAATTAATCCATTCTTCAAGGTGCAGTTTGGTTTCAAAAGCTTTTGCACCAGGATACAAAGCTAATAAATTTATTAGGACCTTGCAGGTAGGTTATGTGCTCCTTTTTGGCTGTTGGCTGCATATGACCTGCCTCTTTTTATATGCTGAACACGTACAGTATATGAACAGCTAATCTAATGTATCCAGGTAGTGCATAAGATAACAAACCCTTGGACCAGTAACCAGAATCAGGTAGATACTTCCCTCTTCCCTAGTAAAATGTCACTTGTGAGACCACTTGCAAATCTGGTGACAGTGGTGAGGCTCCCTTGACTTGCTCCCCTTTCTGCACAGAGCCTGTCAAAACATTGCATTCTAATTATTCTAGTTGTGACTTGTTAGGCAGAGATGATTTAGAAATGCATGGAACGGCAATGTTTGCAAACAGCCTTAACCCTTGTTTTAATCCCTGTAATTATGTCTCGGATGTGTGAGTTCTTAATGTTGCCTGTGCTAACCAAGTGAGCCCTGAATGTAGGAGTAACTATGCTTTAGCCACTTCCAGATCATCTTACAGTACTTATTATTAATATGTTTTCATATAGCGTCAACATATTTTGCAGAGAGATTAGTGATAAACAACCTGAGTCTGTTTATATGTTCCTGAACCCCAACTCTCAGAACTCCTGACTGCGTTTTTATCTATTAGAATCAACAATGTTTGGATGAGACACATGTTGGCTATCATCGCCCTAGAAATTCCCCTTTCTCAGCCAGTGAAACCCCATGGAAATGTTTTTTACCTTTTCCATATTTTGTAATTTCACTGGGCAGCCAGAGGAAATACTGTCAAAGACCTGTTACTTTATAATGGCTTACTAGAGACCCAGCTCAGCTAATAAAACTTTAATTCTCTCAATTTACATTTGCATAATCTGTAGCTCTAGTGTCAGGCAGATATGGTATGTGATAAATGCTAAGATAGGTTGACCTCTGACCCTTCTTACCAATCTCTCTAAGCAATGGGCCACCCGGGCAGCTGCCTACTACAACAGAAACTAACAGAAACCATGGCAACTAAAACCGCCTGCCAGAAAATGTAGACGCCAACTCCTGCATTGCAATCAGCAGAGCCTTCTCTCTGTACCAAAAGGAAAGGGGATGGGGGGAGGTGGAGGGAGATGGGGAGAAGAGAGAAATTGCAGAGACAGAGGAGAGATGGAGGGGCCATGCAGAAAACATTTACATGGAAGGATTCATATAGAAAGGAAATATGATAAAAGGCAGAAAGAACAGGACACTAAAAATACATAATATGTATAAAGCGATGCGCAATATGTTGGTGCTCTAAAGATACATGGTAATAATAATAATAATAATATTATTAATAAAGCCTGTGAAAGTTTTAAACGAATACCAAATTACAAAATAGGACTGGGAATGGCTCGTTTGCAGAAAGATGGCTCAATTATCGGTGTTTTTACCCAGAATGCAAGATTATTTACCAAAATTCCTGTGGAATTCGCAATCAGATGAAATTTTTTTTAACATAAACACAGGGAGCACGAGGCACATTGGTGCATTTAGCTAAGCTATTACAATTGCAAATGTGTGCGAAATCATGCACACATTAAATTTTTATTGCCACCAGCATTTCCTACATTGCTGTTTCTGCCTACATGGGCTACTGAAACATTTTTGCGACAATCAGACTTGTGCAAGTGGTAAATGATGTCTTGGCTGAAGGAGAGCTGGCAGCTACATTGTTTCAAGGGACCTTGTAATTAGAAAACAGCAAGTTGTGCAGGTCAGGTAGATACAGGGGTTATAAATGTTGAACTGGGGTAGAAGTGCAAGAGCCCTATGGGACACGAGAGTGCACCCCTTAGAGTAAAGAGCACTTCTATCTCTGGCTGGTCTGGCTGAGCTCTGTACATGTACTAAATAGAAAAATCCAGAGTGCAGAGTGCAACCTCTGATGTGCAAGCCAGTCCTGTCCTTACAGTAAGGAAAAGTCATCATTATGGCCTGCAGCTACTGCAGCTCGCTAACTTGTGCATCTCAGTCTGAATGTTATGTAGGGAGTATTCTCCACCTATTTTAGGAAAGTGAGAAACAAAAGAGAAATCAAATTTATGAGAAATATATTACCAATAACATGAAAAATATATTGGACATGCACACTCCAAGACAAACAAGCAGGTATAAAAAAAGTATTGCTTTATAGTTCAAACAAATACATCCAAACATTAACAAACAATTCAGTATTATTCATTTACAGCAATATAAGCAGAAGTATACATACCACCTAGCAATATGTTACAAGGCAAAAAAGAGAAACCACCTCAAGCTATGCATACACTTGCCCAAAAATGAGAATACCCCAACGTTTCGGCTCTATATACTTTGTCAAGGGGAATGCACACAACCTTGGGTTGTGATTGCACCTAATTTATATAGAGATAGTCTAATTGTACCTGAGTTTGGAGTGCCCTCCACTAATCTGTATAACTATACTACCAATGCCAGTCTAAAGCCCATTAGAATACTGGTGGTGATGCAAAGCAGCTGCACCCTTATGGTGGTTGTGCCTTCAACACCACATTCCGGGCAAAGTGCAGGGCACAATGCAAGGGAGTCCTTTCTTACGTGGGCCTTAAACGAACAGTAACACAAAAAAATGTAAGTGTTTTAAAGTGAAAGAAAATATTATGTAATGTTGCTCTGCACTGCTTCAGAAACACTACTATAGTTCATATAAATAAGCTGCTGTTTACCAATGGGGGAAATTGAAAAAAGGCTACATGGCACAGGTTAAATAGTGGATATCAGATAACACAAGTGTGTTCTACAGAGCTTATCAGCTATCTGCTGTGTAACCTGAACCTTTTCTCCTTTAAGGGCTGGGGCAGACAGGGAGATTCGGGGAGATTCTGTCGCCTGGCGATTAATCGCAGGCGACAGAATCTCCCAGAATCTCCCTGTCTGCCCCAGCCCTAAATGGATTGCTACACAGCAGCTTATTTATATAAACAATACTAGTGTTACTGAATCAAACACAGCAGTTTTACCAGTGCAGGGCAACACTGCATGATATGTTTATTGCTTTAAAACACTTTCATTTTTTGATGTTATTGTTCCTCCAAGGACAGAGCTCTGAAGCACTTTGTGCACCTTAAAGGAGAACTAAACCTTAAAAACGAATGTGGCTAAAAATGCCATGTTTCATATACAGAACATATTGCACCAGTTTAAACGTTTAAAGTTTAAAAGAAGCAATGATCCAGGATTCAAAATTGTCACAGGGGGTCACCATCTTGGAAAGCGTCTGTGACACTCCCATGCTCAGCGTAGGCGTTGTCACAAATTATTAACAGAAAATCAGGTATGTAATATAGGCTGATGCTACAGGGCTAATTATCAAATTATGATGCTAGCTGCATTGGTTTCTGTGCTGCCATATAGTTATTATCTGTATTAATTACTAATCAGCCTTATATTGTGACATTTATATTCTATATGTCCTGTATATTGTGAGTGGGTCCCTAAGTTCATTAAGTGACTTCAGCACAGAGCATGTGCAGTGAATCAGCAGAAAAGAAGATGGGGAGCTACTGGGGCATCTTTGCAGACACATCTTTACTGCTGAAGGGCTGTGGTTGCCTTGGGCTGGTACAGAAGCACAAAACAATGTACAACATTTTACCTAGTTCTTTAGTTTAACTTTCCTTGTCCTTTCATTTTCCTCCTTCTTCTATAAGCTCTGTATAACAGATGTGTCTACTGGATCGCTGTTAATTGCAGAGCAGCCATAAAATAAGGCAGATGAATGGACAACAAGTGATCTACTTGTGTTTGGGGGCTAAGATTTAAGATTAACTGAACTGGAAAATCTGCATGTGAAAGAAGTATTTTATTGTACTCAAATGTTCTTTTAAAGCACTGTAACACATTTAAATGGAAATTCTAATAGAATATTACATGCAAATTGGCCTGTGAGTTCAGCTCAGTTGTTGTACCCATATTTAATGTGTTTTCTGTTTAGTGCTATCTAGAATGAAAAGGATGGGTTAAAGTGACAGCAGCGTGTTTTTGTGAGAGGGCTCCACATGGCTTCCATGTTGCAATCTATAATTAACCAGAAGTAGCCATTGATGAGAGTCTGGCCAGCAGAATATTTTAATTTGAGATGAGTTTTTACAATATTGAACCTCACAATGAAAAAAATCAAGGGCCATAATGACTGGATTATTATTAGATTCCTTTATTTCTGTAGCACCAACATCTGCCACATGACGTTACATGCACATGCTATACCACTTGGTCTTTAGACTAGGAGTGTTTGTCGGTCCTGTCCGTCCTGCTGTCCATTAAAGATGTAGTCTTCAAGTTTATGAATGAGAAGTTTCAACTGGGAAGTTTGTAGAAGATGAAATGGCTTATTGTGTGCACAGGACATTTATTTAAAAGAGAACTAAACCCTAAAAATGAATATGGCTAAAAATGCCATGTTTTATATAATGCACTAACCAGCCTAAAGTTTCAGCTTCTCAATAGCAGCAATGATCCAGAACATAATGTACAACATTTCTAGTCTACTTCTAATTAAGCTTTATTCCAACTACTACCTTTCCAAAGGCCAAAGTGGATTCATGTATTTTATGGGAAATGATTGTCAAGGTCTTGGGATCAGGTTGCTAAGTTGAAATGCAGTTTTTTGAAAGCAGTGTCTCACAGTTTCTTAATCTGATTTAGCTATCCATGCACAGTTATCCTCTGAACCCTGTGCACGGCATCTTCTAAATGATGTAGAGAGTGATCTTCTAAGACTGTTTGCAATTGCTTTTCATTTTTTATTGTTTGTGATTTTTGAGTTATTTAGCTTTTTATTCAGCAGCTCTCCAGTTTGCTGTCCAGAAGCTCTCCAGCTTGCAGTTTCAGCCATCTGGTTGCTAGGGTCAAAATTACCCTTTCAACCATCCATTGCTTTGAATAAGAAACTGAAATTTGAATAGGAGAGGACGTGAATAGAAAGATGAGTAATAAAATGTAGCAATAACGATCATGTTGTAGCCTTACAGAGTATTACAACCTTACAGAGAAGAAGGCAAATAATATTAACAAGGTAATAAAAAAAACTATACAAAAGAAAAGATGAAGACCAATTAATAAATTGCTTAAAATTACCAATTCTATTATATAACAAAAGTCAACTTAAAGGTGAATCACCAATAAGATATTTCTACAGTCCCATGGGTTACATCATTGTTTTGTGTATGATATAATACCTTGTATTATCATATGGTCCTTCTATATGGTTTGGACTATGAACCATTGAGTGTTTCAACCTGCATTTGGGGTTTGTGTATTCAGAGGTGTGTTGAATGCATCCTAAAATCATCAGTATCAGCATCATACTGATCCCAAAGGGGAAGCCTTGGCCAATTGGTGTCTGAATGTGTGCATGAGATAGATACCATGTAGCCAAATTCACCTTGGCATGCCCAAACCTCAGGCAGTGGGTGAAATAATGATTGGTTCTGATATATATTTGTTTCTCTCATCAGTTGGTAGGCCTCAAAAACAGTTCAGATAAAGACCCAGCTGCAGAGGTAGCTCATTCTTACTTATCTATATACTCTTACTGAATCACATGTGTTTAATATGTAGAAAACATTAACTTGTATGGGGCTGAGGTTAGTATCACTTTACTTTAACTTGTGGCACTCTAGTTACATCGTCCAGTACCCCACAAAGATCCGGTGACTTGGGATTTGGGAAGATGGGGTTTACTATTACAGCACTAAAGCTTTGTTGTTGTTGAGTAGCAGATATCCTATATTCCATATATTCACCACCAATTGATATAAGTTTGATGAGGTCAAAGAAGGAAAGAATCTTTGGCACCCTTGGGCAGTTGGGTGTTGCTAAAAAACAACAGGACTGTGTTAGAACAATACTGTACCATTGCTAGGTATGAGTGGGCCCTGATTTGTGACAGTTTCCGTGAACTAAATGTTGCTTTGTAAAGTGTTTGACAGAAGATACATTAAAGGATTCAGACACAGCATTTTCTGCTGGAAGATTAACTGGATTCCAGAAACAACTTGTACAATTTACAGAGATTTCTTTTTTTTACTACAAAAGAGACTCATAAAGGCCAAATGCACTGTAGGTACATACTCAGCAAACAATTTCTTGGCTCTAATCCTATTGTGACAGGTTTGAATTATGAATTTATACTTGTAAATTGACACACTATATCAGCGTAAAACACTTACTCAGCCGTCCACTCTACAAATATATTTATTTTCTTCTGTGCCATTAGTGTCTGTGTTCCTGTCTCTAGTCGCCCAAGGGAGGTACAGCCTCACTGCATTACTTTAAACTTCCATAAGTCTCTCTCCCATGATGTCCATGATGTGATTCTATCCATGTCACCAACTGCAGGTCCATTTACCCCTTCTATTCTGTTCCAGACAATACTGCTCACCTTCTGCTGCCTGTCTGACAATGTTTACATCTTGAGTACAGTGAGGGGGACCCACCAATTTGACCTTTGCACAGGGCCTACAAAGAACTTAAGTGTTATTGTTGTAGGAAGACATGTCCACAGTACCATGCACACAGTGTTGGACCGGGAGGTCAGGACTGCCACATCAAGGGACCCGTTCGCACACCCCTGGCCCTCTTTTGCTTTCCCCATGGGACCACCGCCTCAGCCGCAACACCTCTTTCTCTCATCCCCCCCCCCATGTGTATCTTCTGTCTTCATGGAATCGGAGCAGGTGGAAGTCAGGGAGTGCACACTCTGAGGCTCCTGGGTGGAGCAGGTCTGGGCCGGAGAACCTCACAATTGATGGGGCTTGGATTGTTGGAAGAGTCTATATGCCGAGAACTCCCCTACACCAGTCAGTTGAACTGAAGAAGCTGCTCGGATTAGCAGTGAAACGTCTTCTTTAAATTTCTCAGCAAGTCCAGTTGTTTTGAGTTACGTGTGTTAGATATACTGATATGACACCTTTCATTTAGAGGGCTTGCACTTGATGAATTTTTTGAATTTTTTTAAACCCAACTTAACTGTGTAATTATATTATTGGTGTGTGACTAATGCAGGATTAGTTGTTGAATGGGAAGCCTAGCCATTTACCACTTCAGTTTAAACATTATATGGTGGTTCTAGCTATTATTAACTATATTAGTGTAGGACCAGAAGCAGTGGGCGCAGTGGGGCCAAGCTGTAAAGCAGAACTCGCTAAGGACCAATGGGCCCCCTCTTCATTGCCGGCCACCATCCACATTCCAGTCCTCCTTAACACACTGCTGGCAATACCCCTTCCAGACACTGCTGCCCACAATTCCCCTATTTCACACAGTGAGAGGACAGGGGGGTCTGTAAGTGAGAGTGACAGGAAAAGCACAGGGGTGACAAGTTATGCCACTGGTTGGCACCTCCCTTTTGGGGTCCATTATCTTGGGAAAACTGTCCCCTTATCAGTAAGTTCACCCTCTTGGCTGATCTTATGCCGCTATGGCTTTCATGCCATTGTTTATATCAGGAAGTCTACATTCTCTGTGATCCAACTGAAGTACACTTCAGTACAGACCGGGTCATTGTGGCAACCAGCCAGAGTAGAGAGTCTATTTTTAACTCTGCTCAGATGCAGGCGCATTCATATTGAGCTGTACAAATAACATTATCAGTGCATATAAAGAAGAAATTCTAAATTCTAAAATCGTTTTTTCCAAGACCATCCCTGCACAGTCTGTGCATATCGTAAATACGTTATTTAATAGAAGAGGACTGGTATCACTGATGGCCTTTTCAGCAGGCCCCACACGCACTTGTTATAGTCACCACTCTGAAACTTCAATGCAGATGTTTCAATTCACGTTAGAGTTATCTACAGACATTACTGTTATACAGCATAGGACCTTTTATCTAGAAGATTGTGGACCTAGGGCTTTCAGAATGAGGGGGCTTTCCATAATTTGGTTCCCAAAATGTCTTGCTTCCCGAAGGATCAAGTACAATGGACTGTAAAAAAAATTTTTAAAAATTGTTTTTAAAAAGACATAGAAGAGCAGTAGCAGGAACAATTGCAGTGAAAGTAAAGTAATTTGTAGGCCAGGGGGATAACAACAAAGGAAGCAGACCCTGTGGATGCAGGGGTGGGGGGTGGCAGTTGGTTTAGGGGCCCCATAAGACCCTAAGTCACATACAATTTCAATAAATATTGATAAAACAGATCAACCTCTAGACGACTTGCGGGCCTGAATAATAATTTGCTCTGGGGCCCAATAATATGTAGTTACTGTACTTTTGGGGGCCACTGATACAATCATATTTTGTGATAATTAAGCATGTATAATGAGCAGGGCCGTAACTAGGGGTAGGCAGAAGAGGCAGCTGCCTAGGGCGCAAAGATTGGGGGGCGCTAGGCAGCTACCTCTTCTGCCTTATTCTAGACCAGACCTGGCACTTGTCTTCCTCCCACATATGAGCACAGACGCTGTTGGTGCGCATGCACACGGACACCCTTGGCGTGCATGCGCACAGATGCTGCAGATGTAAGCGGCGGTGACGTGCATACACACGTAAGCGGCGGAGACGCGCATGCGTGCGCCCGTGAGGGGATGGGGCGAGCTGCCTGGCTGGGCTGCCTAGGGCGCCTGGCCGGCTAGGCCCGCCTCTGATAATGAGACCCAATCAGTCTCAAGAGCTTACATTTTAATATAAACCTTCTTGACAAGTGGTGGGAGCCCAGGACAAATACCCACTCTGTCTTGAGGAGCAATATGGGTGCTTGTCATTGTAGACAAGACTAGGGGCTTCGGTACTCATTCCTGTGAGCATCATGTCCCTACACCTTGGTGGACAGATTTTATGAATATACACGGACAACTTTAGATATGTGAACATACGTTTAAACAGGATTGGAGGAAGCATTTTTTTCTTGCATTTCTTGGGTGTTCATTCTGGAAATTGTAATTGAAATGTAAAAAAGACACATTCATCAAGTTCAACCTTTTAACTTTTTAACCTAACTGCTAGTTGATCCAGAGGAAGGCAAAAAAAAAAAACCATCTGAAGCCTCTCCAATTTGCCTCAGAGGGGGAAAAAATTCATTCCTGACTCCAAGATGGCAATCGGACTAGTCCCTGGATCAACTTGTACTATGAGCTATCTTCTATAACCCTGTATTTCCTCACTAGCTAAAAAGCTATCCAACCCCTTTTCAGAGCTATCTAATGTATCAGCCTGTACAACCGATTCAGGGAGAGAATTTCACATCTTCACTGCTCTCACTGTAAAAAACCCCTTCAGAATATTTAGGCGGAATCTATTTTCTTCTAATCAGAATGGGTGACCTTGTGTCAGCTGGAAAGACCTACTGGTGAATAAAGCATTAGAGAGATTATTATATGATCCCCTTATATATTTATACATAATAATCATGTCACCCCTTAAGCGCCTCCAGCGTGAACATTCTCACTTTGGCCAGTCTTTCCTTATAGCTAAGATTTTCCATACCTTTTACCAGCTTAGTTGCCCTTCTCTGTACCCTCTCTAATACAATAATTTCCTGTTTGAGTGATGGAGACCAACACTGTACGGCATAGTCTAGATGGGGCTTTAAAAGTGCTTGATAAAGTTTAAGAATTACCCCATCTCCCTTGACTCTATGCCCCTTTTAATACAGCTCAAGACCTTATTTGCCCTTGATGCTGCTGACTGGCATTGCTTGCTACAGGCAAGTTTATCATCTACAAGGACTCCAAAGTCCTTCTCCATCATGGATTTGCCTAGTGCAGTCCCATTAAGGGTATAAGTTGCTTGGATATTTTTACATCCC
>CM044445.1:22830018-22840244 GCA_024363595.1 Xenopus borealis
CTCCCCTTCCTCGCCTCTTTCTCCTCTCCTTCCCCGTCTCCTTCTCCTCCCCATCTCCTCCCCTTCCCCTCTATGTCCCCTACCCGTCCAGTTCCTGCACACGTAGAACTGCACTGGAGACATGTAGGAGATTTTGCAATATCCTGCACACCAGTCTCCAGTGCTCACATTTAAATGCATGGCATACTGCCCCTGAAATTTCGTGATCTTGCCACAAATCCAGGCCTGCCTCCATAGCCACAACCAAACCCATAAATGTAGGGAGAAAATGCCCTAATGTGAATTCTTTTAAGGAAACTAAGGAAAAATGCCTGTATTTAAACATATACAACCACAGATTCACCAGCACTCCCTGTCAGTGGTGTATTATTTCTTACTAATTATTTCCCACAGGATTTAGCCATGCCGTTATGAGATACATTTTTCTTAATATGGGGGAGCTCTGTTTGGCAGTACACCAGGTTTGTATGCAACCAATCTTACTTCCAAGCCAGAAATTCAAAAATAAGCACATATGAGGTTGGTGAGCAACTTGTTGCTTGCCCACCACTGGTTGGGGATCACTGTCTCAAACTGTGAGGTTTGTTTGACAATCTGGTGAGACTCCAAAAGGCAAGAACTTTTGCTTCATGTTTTTGCTGTACAGGTCACCTACCATCTGCATAAAACTTAGTCCATTTTGTTTTGTGTTTCTAAGGCTCAGCCTATGATTAATTGTTATGGTGCACAAAAGTGTAGGCCTATTTTAGAGTTATGTTTGCTTGAACTAATGTTTGCAGTTATTCTTACTTTTCCAGTCCATAGGATATGTGAGTGCCTGTCGCCTTTTTTTGGTGCATTCCTTCTTCTCAAGCTGTAGGTCTGAGGCATGCACACCCTGAACCCATGTGGTCACTGATGAGCTAATCCACCAGTTTGTGGTTGCATAATAAACAGTTTCTAGGCCTGAATACTACATTGTTATGGCTGTTTACAAGGCAATATTTTAATGTTACAGTGTTTCTAGGCACATGTAGCTGAGTTTGTAGCAGTGGCATTACTAGATTACAGGACCAAACAGCAGGAGGTTGTCCTGTTTTACCAATATATAGTGACATTGCTAATTAATTAGGGCCTCATAGGGCCCCCTATATCTCCTTGGCCCCCAACAGATGCAGAGCCTGCTTCCTCTGTTTATATGCCCTTGGTTGGAAGTACATCAAATGTGTGATGCCTAGGTGCAAATAAAGAGTAAAGAACCCCTGGACTAAATCATGTCGTATTTCGCTACTTGCTCTTGAGATCTCTAACCATTTTATTCACAAGAAATATAGGGTCTCACAACTCATTTCTCACTAACCTGGCACACGATGATGGGTAACCACAGGGTGCAGTCTACTTATTCATAACACTCTCACCTTGCAACAGTGCACTACTAGGAGTATCCTATCTGATAAGGGTCATTACTCCAACTTTAGAGTGTTGATATCTGGAGTGTACTTTTATAAACTCTACATATTTGAAGACCCAAACTCCACAAACTAGTAGGTTTGTGCATAAACAAGGGAAAAATTGTCATATCACATCAACCCGCATCAGCTAAAAACTTTTACCATTGCCACTAAATCTGTAAAAGAAATGACATGGGATTTTGTACAGTGGTATTTACAATAGGTGGCAAATAAAAAGGGGACTATGTGAAGTCATATGATATATGATAATGACATGTGTCATTGAACAACTTTTTTCATCATTTTCTCATCCCCTTGACTACCTTTGGAATGGCCCAGCACCTATGCTTTTTTGGCTCACTTATATTGCTGGCCTGTGATAAACAGTGACTTTGGGAATGGGGATGAATGGGAATGGGCCCAGTAGGCAGCATGGTATGATAGCAAGCTCTTGGGTGCACTGATTTGACTAAACAATGAAACAAATCCAAAACCTAATTTTCATGCCAAAATTCCTTGATCTGTGTACAAAACAAAAAGTGTTCAGTTGTTCAGTGCTTTAAAATCACTTAGAAAATAAATGTTGGGATTCCCAGATTTGGTACATCTTAAACTGGTCAAACATACAGAGATCCACCTTGAGGTAAGCAGTATCGGGGTTGTAGGCCCTGGGGCCCAACAATGTAATTACAACAAGAATACGTGTGGTCCGATCAAGGACCACATTAACAAACTGATGCGGTTTTCGAGTTTAATGGATTTTTAACCCCGCCCTATCAACATCTGGCCTACTTTTAATTTTGGAACCCGTCAGAGGGCTACATACACTGTTAATAAGCTGCCAATTTAATTTGCCTTTGGATGGGGACGATTCATCTGTTGATGATGGTATCCTTCACTTCCAAGCAGACTTGCATGCTCCACTTCATCCAGAGGAAACACAACTGTCCCAAGGTCACTAGGCAGCCTCCATCTGCCTTCCCCATGATGCAAGTATGTTGTCTTTCATTAAAGGGGGGCCAACACACTAATATATGACTGTGACCCCTTAAATCTAGTTGCCAAATTAGGTGATTGTACACACAGTTGGCAGAGCACTATTAGGTACCCAATAACTGTTGATTGCTTGGATCAGGTTGGAACTGTTAAGTGGCAGATACATCTAGTTAGGGAGAGGCCAAAGCAGTAGGCTCTGTCTTCATCCCCAATGGAACCAACTTCAGATCAGTATTTCATATATGAGTTGATTGTGGCACAGGTAATAACTTGTGGGGCATGCTAGGCAGAGGTTTACGTCCTGGTGGGCTCCATACCAGGTACAGTACAAAGGTAGCAGTGCCACAGAGGTTTCCATGGGTGGCCTGGTACCTTTAAGAGCCGAATTTCCAGTTTTTAAACCAGAAATTTGGCTTTACTAGTGCTAGTGTTCCTGCCCCCCCTCCCGACAGGTAAGCTAGCAAGGGGGGGGGCGGTATTTCAGGAGCTGCCTCAGGATCGGCCCTGGCCCATACAGCCCAGTCTGATAATGCTTGGAAATATACTATATTTAATAATATTATAGGTTTAATTTATTTTAAAAATTTAGATATCTTTGATATATGTAATCCCACCACCTGAAATGGATCATGCACCCGCTGGCAGTGCCAGGTCCCTTTAGTCTATCAGTCTGTCTCTGCTGGTAGTGGTTAAGCTGTTTTTTAAAGTCTACTATTAAAATGTCAGCATTGCCCATAGATGTAATTCACAGTGTTGTTGCTTCTGCCAAGTTAAAATCACGTCGGGTTTTGTGAGTCAGTTTCTTCGAAAGGACTGAATGACTAGAGAGAGAGAGTGAGAGCTTCTGTATGTTTTGATGTCAAGCAGGTGACATTTTTATGACTTTTCTTAAGTAGGGTGTTGTCTTATCATACTCATAGCTTTCTAAAATATATGTTACTGCTAAAGTGCTCCTGCTTAGACAAAGCAGTGCAGATTTCAGGCTGGATGGACTTATGGGGGATTTGCATAATCACTAGTGTTTTCCTGCTACTGTTGCTTTTGCAGGGTCAGAAGGGATTACCTTTTGACATGAATGATGGTGCTTGTGTTTACGCATATATGGGCCAGTAAGGATCAATAATCCCTGCTATTCGTTAAAAAGGAGCCTGGTGAATGGCCAACTAAATGAGCAGCACAACACAAAATAAGCAGCTAAAGAAAACATTACTATGCTGATAGTTTTAGCAGTGGCATCACCAACACTGCAGAGCACCACTGCTCAAATAAAAGTAAGAATAACCAGTGTGACAACATATGGCTGCTGTGGGGGTAGAGTCTTACATTGGGTCAGGTTGAGGAATACCCACAAAGTGATCTGATTTTGGGCACAAAGTTAAAATTTCCAGGTCAGGTAGCAGGTCTAGTTAGGGAAACTTATTGGGTGGTGGGTGTAGGTCAAGTTGCAGGTCAAGCAGGTCCAGGTCAGGCACAGGTCTGTCCAAATGAAACCGTCTACAGTGACCTGAGTGGGGCGGAGTGGGTTGCTGGCAGCTGCTTTGGTGCAGGTTAATCAACAGTAATGTAATGTCTTACCATTGCCACCTTGCACTACTGCTGTTATCTTACCCTGATTTACTTGCTGTCTAATGATGAACGCATCTGTCCCGTTTTACTTTACCATAAAACTTGCAAAACACATTGAAGTTTTTTCTATAACGCTCAATACATTGAAGTCAGTAGGAGCCTTTCCTCACTCCAGTTGCATTAATTATCACGCCAAATGCATCAGTCAGTGGAAGTTTTTTGTCTCACACCAAGCATGAATGGGTGTTTTCTTTCTCTAGATGCATTGAAGTGAATGGGTGGCATTGTCACTGCACATTTTTGTGGAAAAACATTTGCAGGTGCCGAAAAGCAGAATTTCACTGCAAATCCATGCCCTCCCAAAGAAAGGTGCTCATCGCTATTGCTGTCTCATTTACAAAAAGATAGCGGTTCACTGATATCTTGACTAGTCTCTTTTTTCAGGTATTTTGCCAATTGTATGTATAGACAGTCTTCTTGGTAGTCGGAATGAATATAGCACATGGCAGGCATGTCATGTATTCAAATGTTTATATTTTGTTTCCAATGTTTTTATCTATATTTAAATTGTGTTTCTTTTATTATATTGTATTAATTAATTTGTTTCCAGGCTTTGCCATTAGCAGTTTAGTAAGCCTATTAGTTACAATTTGATACATTAGTTGCTGACATTTCATTGCAGCAGGAGCTCCTATTGGGCATGTTCCCTTACGAGAGGTTTTGCTAAAGTCTCTTGCTGAGGAGCCGTCACAATTTTCTACATTAGTTTCAACACAGATGTTTAGAGGTTAGTGCAGAATGCAGATCGTAACAGTTTAGAACGTGGGAACTACTGGTGGAAACCTAGAAGTGGGGCAGGAAACTACTTCATTTTTAAAATGTCTAAATAATTGTTAAAAAAAATAATTCAATTGCCACATCATTATTTGTGGATTGGCAAGTAACATAAAGGGGATATGAACCATTATGTCCTATTGTACTTCGCTCTGTAGGGGAAAAGTCAACCCCCATTAGTGATGAGCAAAAAGGCAAAAATTGTCGAACTGCATTCATAGTTACATAGTTAAATTGGGTTGAAAAAAGACCGAGTCCATCAAGTTCAACCCCTCCAAATTAAAAACCCAGCATACATACACACACACACATCTCCACTCTTTCAAACACAAACCATATACCTGTATGCCCATAGCTATACTAACTGTAGATTTTAGTATCAAAATAGCCTTTGATATTATGTCTGTCCAAAAAATCATCCAAACCCCTCTTAAAAGCATCAACAGAATGAGCCATCACAACATCACCCGGCAGTGCATTCCACAACCTCACCGTCCTGACTGTGAAGAACCACCTACGCTGCTTCAAATGAAAGTCCTTTTCTTCTAGTCTGAAGGGGTGGCCTCTGGTGCAGTGATCCTCTTTATGGGTAAAAAGGTCCCCTGATATTTGTCTATAATTTCCTCGAATATATTTGTAAAGTGTAATCATGTCCCCTCGCAAGTGCCTTTTTTCCAGAGAAAACAACCCCAACCTGGACAGTCTCCCCTCATAATTTAAGTCTTCCATCCCCCTAACCAGTTTAGTTGCACGTCTCTGCACTCTCTCCAGCTCATTTACATCCCTCCTAAGGACTGGAGTCCAAAACTGCACTGCATACTCCAGATGAGGCCTTACTAGGGATCTATAAAGAGGTATAATTATGTTTTCATCCCTTGAGTTGATGCACTTTTTATGCAAGACAGAACTTTATTTGCTTTAGTAGCTACAGAATGACACTGCCCAGAATTAGACAACTTGTTATCTATAAAAACCCCAAGATCCTTCTCACTTAAGGAAACTCCCAACACACTGCCATTTTGACTCATGTCAATAGGTGTTTTTTCAATAGGTGTTTTTGGTCTATGGGCATTTTTTTCAGCATAAATTTTTGTGGCAAACTTTTGTAAAAATATTTGTTGATGGCATAATGCAGATATTCAATGCAAATCCAACTGTGGTGAAAAATTTTGCTCCTCACCAATCCACCATTTAATAATGGTTTGGCCATCAAGCAGCTCAGTGGACTTGACACATAACCCCAGCTTATTTTTGTGAGAGGGATGGAATTGGTTACCTATATCCTACTGTGCTTCTGGAGAATGACACCACTCATTAGAAACACAGACATGGACTGAGGAGATCTATGGTAAACTCCAATAAAGGTGACATCTTAATCTTTTTTAGCCCACTTTTGCATCAAAAAGTCTATTTAGTGGAACAGTAGTGTGTGTAATATGTATCATAGGTTGGACATTCTTAATTCTATTCATTTCCGCTCATTGCCAGGGCCCTTTCTTTGCCTTCTCTATTCCCCAATGTTACTCATATCAAGCAGTAAGTAGCCAGTAATAACTAGAGCTGGTTCCATGACGAAGCCAGTTGAAAATGATTCAGGATCAGGAATCTTGGTTCTAGTGTGATAGATTCCAATCTCCTACAGTCCAGAGCATATTAAGCAGGCTGAGCCATAATTCTGTCCTAATTAATCTCTCTGACTAATTTTAGTCCCCGTAGTACAGGATCTCAGCCCTGGTGGGGGTGCATTACCCTTGTCTGTTCAACTCAGCCTTCCAATTCTTCCTACATCAGACATTGATCATTTGCCTTCCCTAACGCAGCTTTGCTGGTCTCGTCATGGCTCACTAGGGTATAACATGTGTGGTGCACTTTTATCTATGTTGCTTGATTTAGATGCATGAGGTGGAAGTGGTGCAGAACTGGGCCCTAATTGTTATGTTTCATAGGAAGGACAGCCATGAGATTGCTTGGGAAGGAATCCTCTAACAAAATCAAACAGTTAAACAAAGCATCCTATTGTATTGATTACAGGATATCTCCAGAGAGAGAGATGCTGCCCCCAGGTGTGCTGAGCAGATCTATAACTTAATACTGCCCTGCTTTTCTGGTATTCATTGAAATGGTGAGCTATTATTGTAGAATTATCTGTTGTTTAATCATTTGCTGCAGCAATGTAAAAACTCACAGCTCAATGTTGTGAGATATACATCTCAGCACCCTCAGCCAAGGGCTGGATATCCATCATTTAACGGCAGAGGCAGATGCAGGAACAGGCAAGGGGATATTGTAGGTTTGCAAAGCATCCATCTTGGTTTAAGCATTGCAAGATATCAAATACTATTGCAGTGGTTTAGTGGATTGATTGTAATTATAGGGTTCCTTCTGGTCCCCTAGACTAATGTGCTGAGCCATTGGCCTTCCTCTAGTATAGATTCAATTGCTTCAGCCTGTACAATGAGAACATTTTAATGGCAATGCACTCAGGGAACTGACCATCCTCATCAAGATTTAATTGGGGCAAAGCTAAAATACGAGCAGTGAAATCAATTGTGTTGCTGTCTATGCACTCAGTTCTGTCTGATGTACAGCAGCACCTGCAAGGGCACAAACCTGCACCCTGTGACTGTTTCCTACCCTATAGACATATACGGATTCCAATCATAAACCAAATTGAAATGAAAATGTTTGTAATGAATAAACAGATTTGTAAGTTTTTGGCATTATTTGAAACTTTCATATGAGCTCTGGTAAAAATACATTACATATATATTAACTATGCACAGTGTCATTTCATAGATACCCCTATATAAAGAGCAATGGGAAAAATACCCCTACAGTGTCGGACTGGCCCACCAGGATACCAGGAAAACTCCCTGTGGGCCAAGCTGTCAGTGGGCCCTCTTGCTTCTAATTTCATGGTCTTCTTCTATTTCTTTATGGGAAAAAATGCTTAGTAATGGAATAATATAGTAAGTACTGTAAATATAAAGGACTATGAGAATAAAGAGGCTGAGTAAGTAGAGGAGGAATAAGAATTTCGAAAGTGGGCCCACAGTCTAAGGTTTTCTGGTGGGCCCTTGGCATCCCAGTCCGACACTGTACCCCTATATAAAAAGCTATAAGAAGAATGTCCCTTTACAAAGAAAAAAAAACTGCAGAGGCCTCAGTACTATCATTCATATATCATATACCCATAGAAATGGGTATTTTGGAAGGAATAAACCAAATTCAGGCTGCAAATACAGGTATGGGACCTGTTATCAGGATGCTCCTCCATTTTCCTGATAAAAGATCTTTCCATAATTTAGATTTTCACACCTTAAATCTACTAGAAAATCATGAAAACATTAAATAAACCCAATAGGTTGGTTCAAATAAGGAATAATTATACCTTAGTTTTGATCAAGTACAATGTAAACACCATAAAGGTCTGCAAAAATGTCAGAACAGCACCGCACAGTCAATATCCTACAAATGTTCCAATTTAAAGGGGCATATCAGCTGTAATACACCTAATGTAGGACTGCATTTTGAGCACAGCCAACATGGTTCCAAAGTTAGAACTCATATAGGTATGGGATTCATTATCTGGAACCTCAGTATCTGGAAAGTTTTAAATTACAGGAAGGCCATCTTCCAGAGGATCATTTTTTTCAAATGATTCAAAATTTTCTTTTTCTCTGCAATAATAAAACAGTATATTTGATTTAAGGCATGGAGATCCATACCGTAGATCCATGGATTTCTTCCAATGTTCCCCCTTCTATGGGCAGAGTTATAGAAAATGCCCAAGTACTGTAAGTCTGTGTTCAGATCTCTGCAATCCCACTTTCATTGTATACTCATATGCAATCCTAATTTCATTGTATAAATATACAATAAATCAGATGCCTTACTGATTGTTTGGTTGCTGGTTGACTAAACAGAGGATGCATTGCTCAGCCCTTGTGGGGATTGAAAAAAAATACAATTGGTTGTGTAGACAGAAATTCTGTTATCAGTGAGATATTTATTTAGACATGAGTGAGACCATGGACTGAATTCCCATTTTATCGATGACAATGGGATAGTCGATGACAGGATTGGACTGGGCCGGTGGGACTTCAGGAAAAAACTCAGTCATCCTAAGGCGACAGCCCCACCTCTTCCTCGACCACTCACCATTTCAGAGGTGATTGGGGGTCCATGCCACAAGTGTGCTCTCTGCACTAGAAGAGCAGTTTGAATCTGTAAATTTGCCTCTTAAAGTTACCAATACCAGGAGCAGCTTTTTGCCACGCTTTGTAAAATGCGGGGTGCTGCCACCTGAGGCGAATTTCTCAACTCACCTTGTCGGCGCCTCTGGATGGGCTGTAGTGGTTACAAGGAGGGCACTTGGTGCCAGGCCCGTATTTGTGGAAAGGCCACCTAGGCCCAGGCCTACGGTAACAGGATTTTAGGGGGCGGCATGCTGCCCAGCCACAACCACATTGGTTCACACTGGGGATATGCAGGAGATACAATAGCGTCAATCCACATTGCTCCGGTCCTGATGATGAAAATTAGCGAAAAAAGGGTAGAGTATGGGGGAGCCCAATAGCAGTGGGCCTAGGGGCGCCCGCCCGCTATGCAAATCCGGCCCTGCTTGGTGATGCATCCCCGGTGGGCCCAGGGCCGGATTTATATAGCGGGTGCCCCTAGGCCCACTGCCATTCGTTGCCCCCATACTCAGTCCTTTATTCGCAAATTTTTATCATCAAGACCAGAGCAATTGGGATTGGCGCATGGGTAACTTAAAAACTATTGTATTTCCGGCGTATCCCCAGTATTTCTGAACCAATGTGGGTGTGGCTGGGCAGCATGCCGCCCCCTAAAATCCTGCCACCCTAGGCCCGGGCCTAGGTGGCCTTTCCACAAATCCAGGCCTGGGTGGGCCCTCAATGCCCCGATCCGATGCTGGTTGATGATGCCATAATTGAAGTTCACTATTTACCAGGGGAGCTATAAGGACAGATAAATGGAATCATGGATGTGCTGCAAGATGAGGGGGAAAAGCCAGAATGCTGTACTGTGGGGACATAGAAGTTTAGAATTATCTGTAAATCGGTTAATTGCTTTTAAACAGAGATTAACCACATGTCATTTAAAATCTAATTCACTCTTAATGATAACATGATTTAAAGTCTCTCAAAATGGCCAGAATGGACCATTGTACCCCCCAATGACAACAGGGTTACTTTCTGTCTCCGTTACAGTAGGAGGCAGAGTGAGTACTTGCTTTGTAACACCCGTGGCATGAAGGGGTTAAAGAAAGCGCCTGATGGCCTCATTCAGTCCCCATCAAGATGTCTCTTAGCGTCTCAGTTCCTGCCTGTTCCCATGGAAATGATGAGGGAACCTTTTCCGGCTACTGCGTTCTCT
>CM044445.1:22840254-22853515 GCA_024363595.1 Xenopus borealis
GAGATGGGGGGGGGAGCTGCACAGAGAGAAGCCCCGACAGGACAGTTCTTCAGACCTTCACAGCCTTTCCTTGCCAATTCATAATTATTAACACCTTCAGCACAAGAGAACCTGCACTACTGATGGAGTTACATATTAATAACCCAATTTTGTCATTTATAATTCATCCCTCATATATATATTTATTCATAATGTATTAAAAGTTGTTAACAGTCAGTATCCTTTGTCCTTTAATCAGCAGTTTCCCCCCAAGGGCCCTATAAAAGTGTCCCTGACCCCCACAGACAAAAGGATTGGTTTCTCCTGTGGAATGGCTCCATGTCTCAAGCTGAAGTACAGTGACAAAATGGGATGTGAATGCTACTAAACGGTGACCCACGGCAGGCGCAGGGAGCTGAGCAGATGGCTTACGATCTGTTTCACATGGCAATCTGGTAGAAAGTGTGCGATATGACAAAATCCAGAGTTATTTACTGTATTCTACACAGAGGCAAAAACCATGCAAGGGAATTTCATCAGAATTGAATCAATGTGGATGTCTTTGAAGGGGGTTATCACCTCACCCCCTTCAAAGTTGGGCACAGTTATTGGAAGTATAAACCTTACAAACAAATCAATGTAAAATTGCTCAGAATGCTCTTCTAAAAACAATTGTGATTAACCTTTCTTTTTTTTTACCTGGCTGGTAAAAATGATGTTTGATCTCAATGTTATTAATAGGGAAAAAAATAAATATATAGGAAGCCCGGTATTTTTTTCCAGAAAAGGTGGCAACCCTACTGGCAGACCCAGGCCTGTTCCGAGCCAGGCACTCCTTCCCCACGACTGATTGATGTTTTGGAATGGTTGTGGGGGAAGGGCTGAGGTGACAGCCCTGGCTCCAAACACCTCATTGGAAAGACAGAAGAAAAGTCATCTGAGGTTTCTGATATCTTTCCCATAAATTTCTCTTTCCTAGACATCTTTTAAAGGATTACATTTCCTTTAAATTACATCTCGCATGGCTAATTAGCAATGAATGTATAACGGGCTGCAGGCTGCAGAAGTTTTTCCACAGCCATGTTGTTTGCATCTAAATCAATTGGCAATACCTTAATACAGAGGTCCCCAACCTTTTTTTACCCATGAGCCACATTCAAATGTGCAAAGGGTTAGAGAGAAACACAAGCATGAAAAAGTTCCTTGGGGTGACAATTAAGGACAGTGATTGGTTATTTGGTAGCCCCTGTGTGGACTGGCAGCACACAAAAGGTTCTACTTGGCATTAAACTTAGTTTTCATGCAATTAAAAATTGCTTTCAAGCTTGGAATTAAAAAATAAGCACCTGCTTTGAGGTTGGAGAGCAACATGTTGCTCCCGAGCTACTGGTTGGGGATCACTGCCTTAATAACATGCAAATGTATGTGTGTCTTGAGCTGAGAGTAGTGATGGGCGAATTTATTCGCCAGGGGCGAATTTCCGTGATTCGCAGCTGGCGAATAAATTTGCGGAACGCCAGCGAAAATTCGCCTGGCGAAAATTTGTGAAAAAAAACAAGTCACACGTCGTTTTTGACATGATACAAAGAAAACGATGACAATTTTTTTCGCCAATTAGAGAATTTCGCTGGAAATTCCCAAATTTTTCGCCAATTCGAGAATTTCGCTGGAAATTCACAAATTTTTCGGCGAAGCGAAACTGGGTAGATTCGCCCATCACTAGCTGAGATAACAAACATACTTGTGAAGGATGATGGAGGCTGCATTTTAAAACACCCAAAGTTGCAAGGGTAGGATTTGATTCTACAGAACAGGGTGGGTAAACTGAAGGTGTGAAGTTGTTCTAGAATTTCACCGACATCCAGGTTCAGAATGGGATTCAAAACAGGCCCTGGCCTTTTAATTGCAGAGAGCACCAAACAGTTTCCCTATAGTCCCACTAAATAGTGACTGTCTATATGGCATCTTACAGCAACCCATAGATTTCCAGCCATGATAATGAATCCTCGTCCCTCTCTCAAAAATTTAAACAGTTAATTCTTCTTATACCAATAATGGCAATAACCACAAATTACAGAAGGAACCCATATGCGTCACTTTGACGTGATATTGTAAAATCCATTTATAAAATGAGGAGTATGTGATGGTGTATGATACGCCTCATTAACCAAAAATGGCATTTGCATGTATAGTGCATGCTGCTTGGCCCACAAACTGGTTTGCTTATGTGTGGTGCTACATTTTTGAGCAATATAAGCCTGTCACTAGCGCTTGGCACAGATTTTGTTTGAATGGGAGTGTGGGTTATTTCTACTGTAAAAATTGCCCAATGTGCCTTTACCCTAAAGGTGTAGGAAGCAGCAGGGTATAACTAAGGGGGACACAATGCTAATGGTAGCAGACATGTCCTTTCATTGGTCTTATGGCCATAGTAGGTTAACCGACTCCTGCAAAGAATAGGACTTTTTTTGTGTTTGTTTCTTTAGTACAAAATAAATCTGACCATAAGTGGACTAACATTGGCTTTTACTCTGCAGCTTATTGGCCCAGCTATTGGGCCAAAGCAACAACCTGTTCAATTGATACCTGGTTGGGGGTCAGCCAGGCTTTATTATTATTCTGTATTCATATAGTGCTCACATATTTTGTATTGCTTTACAAACACATTCTCAGGAAATTACATTCTAAGGTCCCTATTAAATTTATATAGGAGCCAGTCAACCTGTCTATATGTTTTCACGTAGGAGAAAATCAGAGTATCAAAAGGAAACCTGTGTAAGCATAAAGAGAACAAGTTTACGACCTCTGAGGAAGGTGCACCTATTTTTTGCACCCTGAAGAATTTCTGCAGGTGTCTGCACTACATTTCAGATCACAGAAATCTGGCCCATAAAATATAGATTCATAGCAGTTCTATTCATGATGGTAGAAAACAGGGGTACCCTAGGTGTCCTTCCAGGCCAGTAACTTGCACTTCATCCAGACAAGCAAGTTGTTGTGCATATTTCTACCTGAGTATTCTAATCTGCAAGCCTTAAGAATTCATGCCCTGTAAAATCTGTATTGAGTGGCCCCAAGCACAGCTCAAAAGAGAAAGCCCCTATGGATGAATCACGCTGTATAAATGCTTTATGAAATGTGTATACTTTTGTAGCAGCCTTTGATATTCTCTTTCTGATTTTTCCCTATTTTGTCTTTCTTGTCTTTTTTTTCTGTCTTTGGCATTGATCTTCCTGCCTGCTGCAGAATTCACTATTCCCTACATAGACTCTGGCTGCTTCCACTGTGAAAACACTCGGAGAGGGATTCCTAGTAATCAAAAAGGCATTTTAATTTAGTGCATTCCTCTGCTCTTTAGAGAGAAGCCCCATGGCGTCATCCCTTAAGCAGTAAGAGACGAGAGAGAAATATATACAGCCATGGAGCTCTGGGCGCCTTGCTTATTGCCATTCTTAGATTTGGGTTTCCCTCTTGAGCTACCCCTGTTTCCTGCTCCTTTCACTGCAGGCTGTTCATCTTCTAATAGCTCATGTCTGGGATGCCCACGCAGCCTAGAGCCAGTGCTCCCGCTCCTTCCCCCACTTGGTACTCCCCCATAATTGGATGAGATACAGCTGGTTGAAATTACCTGGGCATCCTCCTGCCCAAAGCTTACTGGCAAATTTCCTGTTAAAATAGACTGCAGCACATTCTCATAATGCAGTGAGAGAAAGAACACTGCAGACAGAGAGAGACAAGGCATCAGACATTCAGTGGTGTTGCCACAGACTGCCACGTGCCATTCTTTTCCATGGACCTCTCTGTTTCACTCAGATAGCTACTGTTTTGGCTCCTTTTCCAGGGTAACTCTGTGTATAGTGAGGTAAGATGGGGTCAGATAATTTGTTTATTAAGGCTATTCAACCAGCATAGTCCAGCTGTTATTAAACTACAACTCCCTGCATCTACTCACCACCAAAGACCCTGCAGGACAGCATCTCCTCACTCCTATATTCACCTCCTATACTCCTATATTCACCACCTGCCCTCCCCCGAGAGTGCATAAATTAAACCTACCTTAAATGCATTTGGGGGAAGGAGATCAGCGGCTTAGGGGAGCACCAACGAGATTTGAGCCAACCCTGCCCCTCACCTCACTCCATTCAATGCATGCCTCCTTCCACTTGTCAGTGTATACTAGGCACATTTTGGCAAGAAAATGCGAAGGTGTGCAGTGGCATTAACATATAGCACTAGCCAAACTAGTTCCCATGTCGCCCCACAACATCCTCCTCTCATCATCCTTATTCCATCTCCCCAGGGCCAAATTTACCATAAAGGTTTCTATGTAGAGTGCTAGAATAAAAATATACATCATTATAATAATTCTAATAAAATAAAAATCCCCCCATTCCACCACTGGATACTTTCAGATCTGAAGGAGAAGAGGGGTACCTGCTGTGATGGACCTCTTCTTGCGGCCGTCCAGTACATGAGCCATGTAGGCAGGATAAAGTGATGGAGCTGAGTTTGTTGCCTAGGGCAGGAACTAGGTGTAGGCAGGTAGAAAAGGTATGTGACTAGAGCCCCCCTCCACACACACCTTTCCACCCTAGTTCTGGTCCTGCCTTAAAGCTGCCAGGAGCAGTTTTTTGTTTCAGAGAAAAACAGTGGGTACATATATAATATACAATATATAATACATATATAATATACAATCAAGTTTTGGTAGCATAAGTGATTACTACTAATTAGGAGAAACTTGTACTGTATTATACTTGGAGCTTTAATTGGCCTTTCAAAATAAATTCCACAGAAAGTCTCTATTGCTTTTAAATACACTGTTGTGCTAAAGCATAGAATTCTTACCGTTTATCTGTTGCTTAATGTATAGGTAGTATGAAGGGATCACATTATACAAGCCCAAAGAAAGTTATTTGTGAAACACAGTAACTTACCCTGCTAACATGAGAATCTCCTTTGTGCTTCAGTGCTGAGTGTATAGTATCAGACGTGAATTCTCTCTGTTCTAAAAGAGCTGATACTTTACTCAGGAGTGAAGTGTCTGCTTAAGGCCAAGTCCTTACTGATATGCAATTACTATATATATATATAGTGATGTAACTAGATATCACTGGGCCCCAAAGGAAATTATTTTTGAGGTGCCCAAAATGTCTAGATGTTGGCCTGTTTTACCAATATTTATTGAAATTGAATATGAATTAGGGCCTCATGGGGCCCCTATACCCCCCCCCGTAGTGCAGGGTCTGCTTCCTCTGTAATTATGCCCCTGAATAGCATTTACTATTATATGGTAATGTTTTCAGCCCCCCCCCTTATGAAATCAAGGACAACATGCGATTCAAACTAAATTTCAGTTCATCTGCTAAAGAAAGGGGGAGGGACCCCTCTCCCTTTTCCCCTTCATGTGCACCCCCTGCTCCCCCTTGCCTCACCATAAGTTCTGCATCCTCTATTGTTGCACCACTGGTAAAAATGTACAGAGTTGCATATAAAAGTAGGGAATATAAAAAGATATTCATACCTATCATGGTGGGTCCTTCTAGAGCACCTCAACCTAACAGGTTCTTTGATCACTGCCAATACCTATCAGTAGATGGAGAAAAGTTGAAGGCTGCAGGATGGCTCTGATGTAGTCCTTCTTGTTGTCTCCACACAAACGACTCCACAAGGAAGGATTAATTTTCTATTTCTGGTCACATTTTCCTAGATGAAAGACATTCTATTATACGATGGCTGTTACTGTATTTAACTTTTTTTTTTTTGCTCCCTCACCATAAAGGTTCAGTGGCAGAGCTGTTTGCAAATGGCTTGCACTTATTTGAGGTGTTCCTGGGGCTGTGAGTATATTGTGGGTGCTTCTACAGAGTAGAGCATGCTTATGCTAAGCATGTAGTCCCAGGTACAACGTCACAGGTTGCGATCTCTGGACATTATGAGATGAGCTGTAATCCAGGGACATGACAGTAGTGCTCTGGGCCTCTAGGGTGAATGCTTTAATTATGAGCAGTACTCAGAAACATCATTACTCAGATTAATAACTGCTTTAAAATAGCACTCATATATCAGCAATTGGAAACTATTCTTTGGAGAGGGATGAGCTGGTGGGAGGCTGGGTGCTCAGCAAAAAAGTGGAAAACGGCACAGTGTGCTCATCCCTGCATGACAGCAACAGAGACATAAACAAAAGAGACATATAATCCTTCTCCTCCAAAGTGACAAACACAACAGACCTGTCATCACCCCGTAACAGCACAGCAAAGCCCTATCTCTGCTGCTACTGCATGACAATATGCGACTAATGTGCAAAACCACAGTATGTGATCGCTTCCTCATCTGAATTAAGTGCACAAACTGTTGCACTGAGCCTTGTACCACAAAGGATACAGTGCCATCACTGTGCAGATATGTTCTACTGCTGCTTAATGACAATATAACTCCCACATCGAATATACTCTAAATCTGCACCACTGCACACTGACACAGAAATGCTGGGAAGCAACGCTATGACAGACTGATATAGTCGGGTAGTATGATACCACTGCACTCTGAATAAATATATACAGTTCTATAAACCTGTGCTACTGCTCTTTGGTAGCTACAAGCAAGGGTAAACAATACTTTGGCATGTTGCCCCTTCACACGTAAAGCACAGAAAGGGAATAATTTTCTATGTAGGCAGCTGAAGGCATGGGGTTAGGGCAGCAGCTATTGGGTACCAATATAAAAAAATGTTTTAAAGAAATGTCCCCCTACCCTGCCACTGGATATTATTAGCTAAATCCAGCAGGGAAACTGAGGAGGAAAGCTTATTAATACAAAGCATTGTTATAATGTTAGGTTAATGCCAGACAGGACTGAAAATCAAACTGAAAATTAGCCTCTACATTTGCATTAGCTTCCTCTTCTTTCTGCACCCAGAACCAATGTATTGGCTTGGTACAGGCAAGAATGCAAATTCTTGTGTTTCTTCAACAAAGTCAACAGCATATGCCTGCACTGAAGCTAACACAATTGTTCTGGGTGCAGACAGGAGAGTAGACCAATACCTACGTAGGGGCTGATTTTCAGCCTGGGTATTTCAGCAAGCTGGTTTCAGCCCCAGTGTGGTATTAGCTTTAGGGAGTTTCAGGGCCTTTCTGATATCTCATAACTCCCAACTGTCCCTTTTTTGGAAGGACAGTCCCTCTTTTGAGAGCTCAACCCACAGTCCCTCATTTGTACTGGAAAGTCCCTCTTTTCTCTGCACTGAACAGCCAGAAAAAGAAACAAAGTTTCTAACTTAATTGGCTTTAGGCAGAGAGCCCAGAACAGCTAATAGGTGCAAATAAGATGCTTTGTAACAATTTTGAGATTAAAAAAACAAGTTGTTGTAACAGTTTAGATAAGGAGAAATATTTTTGAACTTTCATAACATGCCAAATTTTGTAACATGGTAATTAGGGGGTGAGGTCACAAAAATGGGTGTGGCCAAAAACTTTTGCCACGCTACAAGAAAAAAAAATTGTTGTCCCTCTTTTTACTTCCAAAATGTTGGGAGGTATGATATCTGATAATGCTGATCTTTATCTAGTTTTGGCTTTATGACTACTGCCACTCGGGGCTGATTCTCTGCATATAAATGTAGGTGGAGAAGGACCTGATACACTGCTCTACTCACTCCTGTGTCTGCAATCAAAGGCACTTGGTTGGCCAGGGTGCAGACACGTACAGAATATTGTGGTGCAGAAATCCATGGCACATAGGGCACATTATCAGTGTTTTTCAGCTAGTGGAGGAGAGTCCAAACTGGCAGTCAAACATGGTTTCAGGTTGATTTCAGCTAGAAAGCAAAGGGTTTGGTGCTTCAAAGGAGCCTGTTCTTAATGCTTGCCTTGAGCCAGCTTTGATACAGGCTTCTGGATGCATCTTACACCTGCAGGTTTTGCTACCTGCACATCATGAACAGTGCTTACTTTAAGTAAGGGGCAGGCGTGTGGTTGCACACTGGCAGTCAACATGGACGGCCCCCTTACATGCATGTTGCAAGTTGCATTTTTCAGCATGTAGTTAACACTTAGGTACAAATTTTTGTGATCCATACAGGAAGTCCATAGGGCCTGGATGGCAACATTTCAGAGATGGGGGAAATTGGAATTGAGGACAAACACATAGGACATTTGTACCAATGTTTTGCACTTTGCAGAGGATGATCCTACCTTTTAAATTAGCCCAGTTATGTTAAAGGTTTTCTTTAGGTTCTCTTGATAAATAAGTCATACTGTTACTAGCGTTGCCACCTTTTCTGAAAAAAAATACCAGCCTTCCTATTTTCTTGCCGTTTATTCCTATTAATAACATTGGCACCAAGCATAATTTTTACAGAAAAATACCAGCCAGGTGGCAAACCTAACTGTTACTGAGTGGTCCCCTACCCACCCCAAGCCTCTGGGTGCAAATGAGCACTTCATGAATATACTGACAAAGCAGCTGCATCAGATAAGTACAGTCATCATTTCTTACTAAAAGAACCTCTAGGACTGCAGGTCCACTTCTTAACTCCAGAAACACACCCGATGACGCAAGTGTTATAGACTGACAAAATAGTGTTTCTTTTTGTTCAAGTACATTGTTACGTTATTACTTTGCTATTATTTCATTATCCTACATTTCTAGAGGGCCATCATAGTTGTACTTGTTATACAATGCAGTAGAACAGGAAACAGTTGTAGTGACTAGTGATGGGCGAATTTGCGGCAAATTCCCGTGATTTGCCGCTGGCGAATAAATTTGCGAAATGCCAGCCAAAATTCGCCTGGCGAAAATTTGCTAAAAAAACGAGTCGCAACGAAAATGACGCAATGCGCTTTGGAAACGACGCGACGCGTCAAAAAATTTTTTAAAAATTTTCTAAGTCCCAACACTACTATATAGGGGGCACATGTAGGGCAATAGGACAACTTTATTTTTTTTGATTAAAGGTGTCCTGGGCATGTGTAGTGGCTGTAACATACACTTCTTTTTCAGACCCACAATGGTAAAACACGCCACAGCGTTTTTTGGGACTTAAAAAAATTTTCTTTTTTTTTTTCCAACTTCCTATCTATTGTATTCTATCTACTTCGCTAGCGTAAATTCGCTGGCGAATTTGCGCTATCGTTAGCCGATTGGCACTGGCTGTCCATGGGGCACATGTGCAGTAGCGCAATTCCACGGACACAGGGACTGGACGCAGAGACACTTGAACTTTATTATATAGGATGAGCAGTTGTCACTCCATCAAGGATTTAGCAGGGAGTAGCTTCCCAAAGGCTTCTTGTTTACCTTTAGTGCAGGGACTCAGTGGATAGGGTGTTAGGCTTTAGGCTGGGGACAGACAGGGAGATTCGGGGAGATTCTGTCGCCTGGCGTTTAATAGCAGGCGACAATCTCCCCGAACGTCCTTCTCCCTGTCCGTCGCTTTCCGGAATCGCCCGAAGTTTCCTCACAAAGTAACTTCGGGTGATTCCGGAAATCGCCGCGCCGCGTGTGCACAGCGCTGGCGCTTTGTCATTTCAACTAGCGATGGACAGGGGGAAGGACGTTCGGGGAGATTGTCGCCTGCTATTAAACACCAGGCGACAGAATCTCCCCGAATCTCCCTGTCTGTCCCCAGCCTTAGACCGTATCTGGTGGTCCCGATCCCCACAAAGGTATGTTGGTCTCTGGGAATTGATGTACACTTGACTATCAAGACATATGGGAGTTCATGTGATTTGTGGCGTGTTATAGCAGGGAGTAGCTTCCCAAAGGCTTCTTGTTTGCCTTTAGTGCAGGTACTCAGTGGATAGGGTGTTAGGCTTTAGACCATGTCTCCCTAACTACTCCACTGGTGGTCCCGATCCCCACAAAGGTATATTGGTCTCTGGGAATTGATGTACACTTGACTATCAAGACATATGGGAGTTCAGCCCTCCAGCTGTATTATGTGATTTTGTCCACTGTGATTATCACCTGCTATTGCCTCATGTGAATAAAACCTGGGGACATTGTACTTATTACAATAAAGCTACCTTTTTGTGTTTTCACCAAGAACTTCCTGGTGTTCATTCCATCTTTTATTGTACAGTTGCCTGTGTATTGTAGTTATACTTCCTCCTAAGGGATAACTTCCAATTTGCGAAGGCCCTGCCCTGCTGTGTAGCTCACAGTGTAACCCATGCTCATCATCACTAGCTGGATACTTTAATCATTTGTGCTTTGCCTAGCCCAAAAAAGCTTTACACAATTGTAATGTAAATACTGAGAAAATAGTGAGTCATAGTCAGATGAGCTTGCACCTAGAGTAGAAGATTATATTCAGAAAGCATATAGTCTTATAGAAAGCACAGTAACAAAATCATAAGAATGGTTTCAACGCCCTTCCTTGCTTAGCCTATGGTCCATGGGAATGGCTATCGCCATTCAAGCCATAGCTGCAAACATATCCACAGTATTTGAAATACCAGCTTGATTTTTATCAACACAACAAGGTAAAAGTTTCAACAAATGTAAATATATACTGCAGTCTTAAAGGGAAAATTATCTCCTTTTTTACATGATGTTTAACACTTGCCACTCTTTGAACTGCCAAATATTCTTTAGATTGAGGGGAAACTATTTCCCAAACCCCATTAGGCTAGCAGAGTAATTCAACCAACCTCTCTCACCTTGGAGAGGTGGATAGATATGCAAACACACACACAGAGGAAATGTGGAGGAAATGCCAAAAGGATGCAGTTCCATATTTGGTGTTTAAAGACGCAGTTTTTTGTCTTTTTGTTAGGCCTGCAATGTATTTATATGGCTATCTTCTTTCACTTGCATTCCTTTCCACTGAGGATTTCACACGAGGCATTTTGGCTTTTTTTTTTTTTGGACTGCAACTGCTTCCAGATTTTTAAGCCATCTGTTGGATAATAATAATAATGAAGATGATGATAATTGTAGATAAGAACAGCTTATATTGCTGCTTTTACACTTCCTTGCACACATGGGAAATGGACAATGCATTACTTTTTCTGCTTATTGTGGAACCACAGGCATCATGCATTTCCCTCTCTTTGGGGTATATTTATCAAAGAGTGACGTTAAGAGTGAAGTTCCGCCACTAGAGGGAAATTCAGCAGCCCTCTATCCATTTCTATGGGATTTTTGAAGGTGTATTTATCAAAGGGTGAAACTTCACTTCACCCATTGATTAATACGCCTTTCAAAATCCCATAGAAATGAATTGAGAGCTGCGGAATTTCACTCTAGTGGGGGAACTTCACTCTTTGATAAATTTACCCCTTGGTATGTTGGGCATGTGGGATCAGATGCCTTTCCATCTCATGGCCACACTTATCCACACTTTGTCCTTTCAGGGGTAGTTCACCTTTAAGTTAACTTTTAGTATGTTATTGAAGGTGCCATTCTTAGCAACTTTTAAACTGGTGTATTTATAGTTTTTGAATTATTTATTTTCTTACATTTTCCCGCTTTCAAGTGGGGCTACAATTTTATTGTTATAATGATATTTTATTACCGAATGTTCTATTTAGACCATCTCCTATTCGTATTCAGTCTCTCATTCACACCACTGCTTGGTTGCTGAAGTAATTCAGACTATAGCAACCAGATAGTTGTCTTGTTTGCTCCCAAATTTCTAAAACTTTTGAGAATCTAGGGATGCACCGAATCCACTATTTGGGAATCACCCGAATCCTTCATGAAAGATTAGTCCGAATACAGAATCCAAATTCGTGTCCGGAAGGTAAAAAGTAGAAACAATATTTTTTACTTCCT
Organism: Xenopus borealis; assembly: GCA_024363595.1. NCBI lineage: Eukaryota > Metazoa > Chordata > Amphibia > Anura > Pipidae > Xenopus > Xenopus borealis. The sequence continues at coordinate 22,852,018 of CM044445.1, forward strand.
TGTTTCATGACAAAAAATTGTGTGATTTCCCTTCCCACCCCTAATTTGAATGTACAAATTAGGATTCAATTTCGGGTTCTGCCAGGCACGAGGATTCGTCCGAATTCGAATCCTGCTGGAAAAGGCTGAATCCTGGGCATATCCCGAACCGAATCCTGGATATGGTGCATCCCTACTAAAATCACTTTATAACTAAAGGTATGGGACCTGTTATCCAGAATGCTTGGGCCCTGGTGTTTTCTGGATAAGGGATCTTCGGATCTTCATACCTGAATTCTGCTAAAAAAATGTAAACATTAAATATACCAAATAGGATTGTTTTTACTGCCTCCAGTAAAGATTAATTATATCTTAACTGGGATCAAATATAAGGTATTGTTTTATTATTACTGAGAAAAAGGAAAGCATTTTTAAAAAAATTTTGTTTGATTCAGATGGTGTCAATGGGAGATTGCCTTACCATAATTCTGAGCTTTTTGGAAAACAGGTATCCAGATAACAGATCTATCTGCCAATAGGTTTTGTGTTGTTATGCTGCTTTATTGTTCCTTGAGACTCTGACTATGAGCCTTGCAGTTCTCCACATGACTGATGTTGTGTTCCCCCAAGTTAAATATTTGGGGCTCTGTCCAGGAATACCTTGTGTAATGTATGTATTCAGGCTTCCAAGTTCCAGTGGTTGCTATTCTGACATTGCTCATTTATTGAGACTACCGTTCCTGAAATATTGTATTTTTGTCTCTATTTGTTGTATTTGGCTGTGCCTCTTTACTTGTAACTTCGACAAACTTATCATCAACACTCTTCCCTTACAGGGATTGCTCACCTTTAAAATTTACTTTTGATATTGTGTAGTGGGTGATATTTTGAGAAATGTTGCAGTTGTTTTATGGTTTTTATTATTTGTGTATTTTTTCAGTCATTTAGCTTTTCATGCAGCAGCTCTCCAGTTTCTAATTTCAGTAATCTGGTTGTTAGGGTCCAAAGTACCCCTAGCAACTATGCATTGATATAAATAAGTGACTGGAATATGAATAGGAGAGGGGCTAAATAGAAAAATGAGAAATAAGCAGTAGCAATATCAATAAATGTGTCTTACAGAGCATTTGATTTTTAGACAGGGTCAGTGACTCCCCCATTTGAAAACTGGAAAGAGTAAGAAGAAGAATTTAAACCAGGGCTCCGCAACTGCCGGGCGATGGGCAGTTCTGGACTGGGGTGCAAGCCTAGCGCCGAATCAATAAGTCGTGTCAAATTGGATGCCATTTAAGAACTATATAAAAAAAAAAATAATGAAGACCAGTTAAAGTTGCTTAGAACTGGACATTCTATAACATATTAAAAGTTAACTTAAAGGTGAGCCACCTCTTTAATCCTCTATCCCAAATTCCACCTCCCCAATGCAATCACCTTGTTAATCAACTTCAATCTTCCTCCATTCTGTCTCTATATATCTTATTTATTATCTCTATCAGTATTTATCATACACCCCCCCCCC
>CM044445.1:22858696-22872326 GCA_024363595.1 Xenopus borealis
AACAGTCCGCGACATCCCTATTTTTGAGTTACATAAGGCTTTACAGAACTTCTGCAAAAGGGCCATGGGTATGGATATTGGCTAGTTATAACAGCCTGAAGCTGGTGAGTATGATTCTTCAGTATCCACTGTGTGTTTAAAATGCACCATGTACTGGGAAGTCTGCATGCTAATTAGCTAATTATATCCCTCAGCTGAGCGCTATCAGGGCTTTGGCTGGAGTTTCCATCCTGCTGATTACTCACTATCTGGTAAGGCGCTATTGCTGTTTAATATTTTAAGTTTTGTATGGGTGAACCTCTGTCCTCTGTGTAGATACAGAGGTTATATTGGCTCATGTTACAAGGCACTTCCAGGACTGGCTAGAGGTTTGTACTGCTGAAGCAGTATGGTACCTCCTTCCTTTCTTAAAACAAGTCTGCTCTTAACAAACAGTGTTACACCTGACTGGAGCATTCCTGCTGACAAGCCTGAGCTATCTGGTAAGGTGCCTGCGTTCCTCTGACTTCTGGTATTATCTGAAGTCTTGTGTTGTGAGCAAATGGCTGGTGAATCATTCTGCTGAAGCAGAGTATGTTACCTGAATCCGGTGAGTATTATTTCTCAGTATCCGCTGGGTGTTTGAAACATTAAGTACACTGGGAAGTCTGCATGTTATTATTTAATTATGTCCAGTTGAAAGCTATCAGGGCTCTGGCTGGAGTTTCCATCCTGCTGACTAGTCACTGGTATAATTTAGGGCTCATCCAGACGAGCAGATTCATGGAGATTAGTCGCCTAGCGACAAAACGCCACGTCTTTGAGGCAACTAATCTCAACGAATGGCTTGCTCGTAGTGCGCACCGGCTAGAAGTAAAGTCACTGAAAATTGCCTCGCCAGGCAATTTTCAGCGACTTTGAAAATCGCATCGCTGCATGTGAATAGGCGCAGGCGACTTTACTTCTAGCAGGTGCGCGCTACGAGCAAGCCATTCGTGGAGATTAGTTGCCTCAAAGACATGGTGTTTTGTCGCCAGGCGACTAATCTCCACGAATCTGCTCGTCTGGATGAGCCTTTAAGGTGCAGATACTCCTCTGAGCCTCTTTGCTATTGTGGTTTCTATTGTCCTCTGTGCAGACGCAGATGTTATATTTGCCTTTTATTACACAGGGTGCTTGCAAGGTGGGCTGGAAGCTTGCACTGCTGAAGCAGTATGGTACCCCCTTCCTTCCTTACAATGAGTCTGCTCCTACCAAGCAATATGTCACCTGGGCTCTGACTGGCGTATTCCTGCTGTCTAGCTCGTGTTATCTGGTTGGGTGCTGGTGTTCTTCTGACATCTTGTATTGATGTCATCTGAGTGTTGCACATATGACAATTAATTCAACGTGCGAGGGTAGGGTAAGAGAGAAGTAATTCCATTTATTGCAGGGAGCTGAAAGACAACAGGAACATTTTCTTGGTCCTGCACATGGGAACTGGTGCATCATGTAAAAGTTTCTAAACTAAGTAAACATATATATTTCTATACAAATACTTCAGTATACAGGTAATATAACATAATAATGTTTTAGCAATGCTGTTCTGGAAATACAGGTGACAATGATAGCAATCATATAAATATAATAGTGTGGCATTTATAAAACAGTACACTATCAGGCAACATAAAGGCTCTGTAATCAGCATTAATTACTGTGCAACATGTGTACTGATTCATGTGTCTGCTGTAGCTCACTGCAGGCTGTATGTGCTGAAGACATTGTAAAACTAGTTTGCAGTGGCATATAAACAGTTTTCATAAAACATTAAACTAAGGATCACTACCTGAAAGACAACAGGAACATTTTCTTAGTCCTGCATGGGAACTGGTGCATCATGTAAAAAGGGTTGCCAACGGGCCAGTATTTTACCGGCCTAGCTGGTAAAACACCAGCCAAGGCCAGGGCCGGTATTACAAATTTACCGGCAATGTAGCTGCCGGTAAATGTGTAATACCCCTTAAAACAGGCCCTTGCCCTGCCTTAAACCCAATTAAAACTTACCTTTCTCGTGTATTCAGCCGATCGCTCGATGTGGCTCTGCCCCTGTGACATCACACCCCATCCCTTTTTACGTCAAATCCGCCCCTTTTGACCCCCCCACCGGTTGGTAAATTTTTTTACAAAAGGTGGCAACTCTACATGTAAATGTTCCTACCTTGACTGTGCACATTAGTGTTTGTGGCAAATATAGTCTTACAGGCAGTGGCGTAACTACCAGGGGTGCAATTGCACCATAGTCCCATCCCCTAGGGGCCCATTGGAGCCACAAAAATGGTTATGGCAGGCAGTTAACTAGGGGGAGATTATACATCACACATGCCATCAACACTCCAGCATGCAATTTATAGAGGTAAGGGCCCCAGAGGGGGGGCCAGGTGCCCATCCTGTGCCAGTGCCCACCAGAGTAGTTTACACCACTGCTTACAGGAAACATGTAACTAAGTGCTAAACTTGTTTTCTTGCACACATGTTATTAGGGGGTGCTTAACTTTGTACCTTTTACATGAGGTCTTAGGTTTGTGAGCCTGATTTCTCTGTGCAGACACTGTTTGTTGGTAAGTGTGCTCTTATTTAGGGATGGCGCGAACTGTTCGCGCGAACATCCGCTGTTCGCGCTCGCCGGAAGTTCGCGAACGTCGCGCGACCGCATTTTGGGTTCGCGTCAGTTTGGCGCTTTTTTTTTGCCGCATTTTTTTGCCCTCTCACCCCAGACCAGCAGATACATGGCAGCCAATCAGGAAGATCTCCCTGGACCACCCCCACACACCCCCTGGACTAAAAAAAAAATGTGCATACCTCCCGAGTCCCAACTGTCCCTCTTTTGTGAGCTCAACCCTCTGTCCCTCATTTGTACTGGAAAGACCCTCTTTTTGGAGGACCCTCTTTCACTGGAAAGACCCTCACTGAACAGCCAGAAAAAGAAGCAAAGATTTGAACTTGGCTTTTGGCAGAGAGTCCAGAACAGCTAACAGGTGCAGGTAAGATACTTTGTAACACTTTTGACATAAGAAAATAATGGATTGTTCTTTTCCCTTGATCCCCCTCTGGCATAAAACTGTCCAGGTCGTTGCACCCTTTAAACAACTTTAGAATCATTTTTCTGGCCAGAAATGTCTTTTTTAGCTTTTAAAGTTCGCCTTCCCATTGAAGTCTATGGGGTTCGCGACGTTCGCGAACTGTTCGCGCGTTTGTCGCAAGTTCGCGAACGCGTCCGCGAACTTTTTTGCGGCGGTTCGCGCCATCCCTACTCTTATTACACCTTGTATTTCCAGAACTGGCTAGGGGGTTTGTTCTGCTGTAGCAACATTGTACTCCATTTTTTCTTATGATGTTTCCTCACATAATAGGCAGTTTTTCTACTTATATGGTGCCTTTTTGTGTGATGTAGGCGTTCTCTTAGATGTCCTATTCCCATCTGGTGGTTTTGGTGGCTGTATGTTTCCCTTCTTTAATTGTTGGTATGTTGAAGGGCACTTACTGTAACGTTTGCTGGCACCTTAACAAGCTTGAAGCCAGCTTGTAGTCAGTTGCCCTTCGTGTGGCCTCTGGCCTTTCACCATGGAGCTTGGCTTGTGTGGCCTCTGGCTTTTATTATGGCCCTTGACTTGTGTTAGGGCCCTTGTTTTGGTCCTGGGCTCACGGGTCTGCTGGTCTTTTACCATGGCCCTTGGCTCATGGGTCTGCTGACCTTTTATCATGGACCTCGGCTCATGGGTATGACGGCCTTTTACCAGGGCCCTTGTTCTGCTGGGCTGTTGCACAAGCCTTTGGCTCATGTTGCTTTTTACCAGGGCCCTTCCATGTTGTTTGGTTGGCCTTTTACCAGGGTTCTTGGACTGTTGCCATTTTCCGTGGCCCTTGGCTAAGGTGGCCACTAGTTTTTATTGGCCACTGGTTATACGGTGGCTGGTGGTAGGCATGACTACTGTTCTTTGCTGTGACCCTTGTCTGTTTGCCTTGCAGCATTCCTTGGCAGGAAAACAGCCATTGGTTTGTTTGTCTTGTCTACAATCTTTGCATGCATGGTTCTGGTAACACCTGCAGTAGGCATGATTGGCTGTTTGGTTGGATCTAACATAGGTCATACCATCAGCTGGTGTTTGCTCTGAGTTTCACAGCCCGTAGCTAGTTTTGTTGCCGATTGGTATTCAGCAACAGCAGAGACATAGTGGGAAGGAGGTCCCTGCCTCATAGAGCTTACGGTCTAGGGGGGTATTTACTAAAGATTTTTAAATGAAAAGAAAGTCGACCTAATTCCCATCCACAAATTTAACTCATTAATAAAAAAAATCTACTCAAAAACGTACTATAATTTCAAATTGATGTTCCGAAAACTTTACATTACCTGACGAAAACCAGAGTAGATCGCAATGACAAACATCTTCAGGGACATCTTCCATTCGCTTCTATATGACTTCAACAGGTTTGATATGGAGTATTTGTAGATTAGATTTTTTTTTTAGATTAGAGTTTTCCCTTTTAAAAACTCGAAAGAAAAAATTCAAGGTTTAATAACTAGGCCCCTATATCTTAAAGGGCAAGGAAAGGCAAAGAAATAAAATCCCATTTTTACTTTCTTTAATGAAAAAGAAATCTATCTCCAATATACTTTAATTAAAAAATGTGTACTGTTTTTATAAGAAACCTGACTGTATGTAGTGAAATTCTCCTTCATTTACTGCTGTGGATAGGAATTGTCATACACTCCCTAACTTCTGGCAGGGAAACAATCATACTTATGAACAGCAGGGGGAGCCCCTGCCTTACTTACCAGCCATGCAGTACTCAAGCAGCTTTGTTTTTTGATACTTTATGACGACCCCTAAGAAGCCCAGATCACACTGAGCATGTTCGAGTCTTGATATTGCAGAGATGTCTAACAAAGTTACAAGATGACAGCCCCCTGTGGCCAACTTTGAAAGCATAAATCATTTGTTTGATTAGGCTTGTGGTGCAGTAAGTTCATGTTTATGTTTAGTATACAAAATACAGCATTTCTAGCCTTATTCTATTTTACACTTTCCTTGCCCTTGAAGGGTTCCATAGATGCTAAGATTTTGTTACCAATTTTCATGCAGTCCGAAAAATCCGGCAAATTATTGTGAGGCACCAAACGATTGTGCATGTAACGATTTTTATCTGACTTTAGTCAAAAAATCGTTCAACCATGGGTAGAAAATGTTAAAAAAAAAAAAAAATGTATCCAATGTTTGCAGGGCCAAACAGGCAGCTACCCACAGTTTCCTAGCTTCAGCTAGACCATATAGCTTGAAATGGTAATTGTTGTTGATGGACTAATTGCACATTTAAACTTTTAAGAAATTTAATTTTTTTTTAACATTTATTACCACCTTTAGACAAGTTCAGAATAATAACAGGGTTGCCTTTACTCTGAACATAACCAATGTACCTTAAAGGAGAATTCAACCCTTAATTTAAAAAACCCTAGCCCCATCCCCACCAAGACCCCCCTCCCCCCAGCCTAAGGAATACCCCGGGCAAATGCCCGTAAGTCCATACTTAGAATTCCGTGCAGATTCAGGCATCGGACTTCACAGGCGCCATCTTCAGCCATTTTGGTAATCTTTGGAATAAGACTGGAACTTCACCAATTTTCTCGGCGCATGTGCAGTTGTTGCCCCAACTGCGTATGCGCAAAAAGCCAGTCTAATGCAAAGATTACCGAATTGGCTGAAGATGGAGCCTTTGAAGTCTGATGCCTGAATCTACACAGAGGGGTAAGTATAGACTTTGAGGCATTTGCCCAGGATATCACTTAGGCTGGAAGGGGGGGGGGGGTATTGGTGGGTATAGGGGGTAGGGATCCTTCAATCATCTTGGATGGAAGATAGAACCTAGATGTAGTCAACTAGCTCAACCAAACTCCCATCTCCAATTGTGCCTTATTTATTAATAAAATAACTTAATTTTTAAAAAGCTAGATAAAACCCTGAATCATATGATTTTTTATTTTTTTTGGACTTTTCTCCAAGTTTTTCCCCCAGAAACCCTGAATTTATCAGATTATCGCTCTAAAGCCAGTGGAGACCATGATGTCTTCCAATAGGGTTAGGGACATCTCTCATTGACTTATACTGGACATTGACAGGTCTGAGATGGTGGATTTTCAGATTCTGTTTTTTTGCATCTTAATTTTTGCTGATTAATTTAAAGGTTAAGTAAATAGCACCCTTAATGATTAGCTAACTGCAGATCACCAGTAAAATGGCACTGCAGATCTGTTATCCTCTTGGACACATATTTTTCATGTTTATCACACATATAGTCAAACATATACACACATATATTCATCTTTGAATTAACTGTTATGATGTAGAGAGTGATATTCTGAGACAATCTGTAATTTGTTTTCATTTTTTATTTGTGGTTTGGAGTTATTTGGAAAACTGGTAGGGTCCAAATTACCCTAGCAACCATGAATGTATATGAATAAGAGACTCGAATATGAATAGGAGAGGGTATAAATAGAAAGATGAGCAATAAAAAGTAGCAATAACAATGTATATGTAGCCTTACAGAGCATTTGTTTTTTAGATGTGATCAGTTACTCGATTTGAAATCTGGAAAAATTTAGAAGGTTCAAACTATAAAAAAGAAAAAATGAAGGCCAGTTGAAGAGATTCTTAGAATTGGCCATTCCATTACGGAGTAGGGAGGAATAGGGAACGGAGGATGCCTTCCAGGCATCTACCAGGCAGCGATATATACCCGGCTGACTCTAGCATTGCCTTCAATGAAGTTGGCAGATATGGAGTGTGTGATGTAATCTGCTCCTCCCTTTGATGATGTGCTGTATAATGTCATCTGCTCCTTCTGTATCATGGCTGCTGAAGTCTGGAGGGAAACTGATTTGAAAAGAGAAAGGGATTCCTGCAGAAATTCAGTTAGACATTGTCACTATGAGCTGCCTGGTAGGGTGCTGTCTCTATGATCTGCCTGGTAGGAGGGTTTTCAATGATCTACCTGATAGAATGATGCTATTGTCACTATGACCTGCCTGGAATGGTGGCTTTCATGTGAGCTGCCAGGTAGGATGGTGTTTTCTCTGTGAGTTGCCTAGTAGGATGGTTTTCCAATGAGCTGCCTGATAGGATGTTGTTGTCACCATGAGCAGCCTGGTAAATGGTGGTCTTATGAGCTGCCTGGTAGGATGGTATTGTAACTATAAGCTGCCTGGTGGCATTGTTTTTAAGGAATTGACTGGTAGGATGGTGTTGTCTCTATGAACTGTCTGATAGTATGGTTTTCATATGATCTGCTCGATAGGATGTTGCTGTCACTATGAGCTGCCTAGTAGTATGGTTTTCAATAAGCTGCCTGGTAGGATGTTGTTGTCTCTGTTAGTTGCCTGCCGGATGGTTTACCTATGAGCTGCCTGGTAGGATGGTGTTGTCTTTATGATCTGCCTGGTCGGATGTCTTTCCTACAGTATGAGCTGCCTGATAGGATGTTGTTGTCACCATGAGCAGCCTGGTAAATAGTGTTCTCATAAGCTGCCTGGTAGGATGGTATTGTCACTATGAGCTGCCTGGTGGGATAGATGTTCAAGGAGCTGCCTGGCAGGATGGTTTACCTATGAGCTGCCTGGTAGGATGGTGTTGTCTCTATGAACTACCTGGTAGAATGGTTTTCATATGAGCTGCCTGATAGGATGTTGCTGTCACTATGAGCTGCCTAGTAGGATGGTTTTCATATGAGCTGCCTGGTAGGATGGGGTGTCTATGAACTGCCTGGTAGGATGGTTTTCCTGTGAGCTGCCTGATAGGATGATGTTGTCACTATGAGCTGCCTGGTATGATGGTGTTCTTATGGGATGCCTGGTAGGATGGTGTTCCTATGACCTGCTTGGTGGGATGGTGCCATCTTTATATGCTGCCTGGTCGGATGGTGTTCCTGTGCGCTACCTGTGGGATGGTGTTCATAGAGATCTCCTACCAGTGATGTCACCTCTGAGCTGCCTGGTGGGATGGTTTTCCCAAGACCTGCCTTGTGGAATGGTGTTTTTCCTATGTTCTGCCTGGTAGAATGGTGTTCCTATTAGCTGCTTAGTAGGGTGGTATTTCAATAAGATGCCTGGTGTGATGGTGTTCCTATGAGCTGCCTGATGGGATGGCATTCCTATTAATGCTTGGTGGTGTGTGTAATCCCTATGAGCTGCCTTTATGAGGTGGTGTCACCTCTACGAGCTGCCTGGTAGGATGGTGTTCCTTCGAGTTTCCTGGTGGGTTGGTGTCATCTCTATTTGCTGCCTGGGGGGATGATGTTATCCACATGTACTTCATAGTAGGATGGAATCTCCATGAGCTGCCTAGTGTGATGTTGTTCTTCTGAGCTGCCTATTTGGATAGCATTCCAATGAGCTGCCTGGTGGGATGGTGTAATTCCTATTTGCGGACTAGTAGGATGGTGTTCCTATGAGCTGCCTGGTCAGATGTTGTAATCTCTACGTGCTGCCTGATGGGATGATGTTATCCCTACAAAAAAGTTTGTATATTGTTTGAAAAACTTTCCAAGCATTTCAGAGTCTATGAAATAATCCTCTAGTGGGAATCCCCAATGATCTGTTGAAATCTAGCGATATGGTCTTTGTTTCTGTGACTGGAGCTAGAAGCTTAGGGGGTTTGATACAGTCAGAGATTAGTTGCCCACAATGAATCTCATCTTCTGTTTCCCCACCAGCATTACTGCAAATCATCAGTGGAAAACATAATTAGTGAACTTCGTCTTATTTCAACCCAATTTAACTATGTAACTTTATGCAGGGGTTTGTTTTTCCAAAGACGTCCAAAGTTTCCTGAGTGAACGCCGGGTGAACATCTTATAACTAGCATGAATTGTTATTGCTATTTATATACTCATGCACAGCTGCCCTTTCTGATGAGATGAGAAACAGTGAGGTTGGCACAGACATATCAATAAGCATGATTGAGATGGGTACTGGTGAGTTAGGGTCTGTAGGACATTTGGGCTTACTTAGGACTAGGGATGCACCGAATCCAGGATTCGGTTCGGGATTCGGCCAGGATTCGGCCTTTATCAGCAGGATTCGGATTCGGCCGAATCCTTCTGCCTGGCCGAACCGAATCCTAATTTGCATATGCAAATTAGGGCCAGGGAGCTAAATCACGTGACTTTTTGGCACAAAACAAGGAAGTAAAAAATGTTTTCCCCTTCCCACCCATAATTTGCATATGCAAATTAGGGTTCGGATTCGGTTCGGTATTCGGCCAAATCTTTCGGGAAGGATTCGGGGGTTCGGCCGAATCCAAAATAGTGGATTCGGTGCATCCCTACTTAGGACTGTAAGAAACAGTTGTGGTAAGTTCTCAGTCACTGAGCAAAAAAAAAAATCAATCAGAGTTGTGTTGCATATGTAAGTGTAACTACTTGAAACGTCTCTCCTACGGATATTTATCAGAAGGTGAAACCAGAACTCTTCCAAAGTCACCCACAGTGATATTCCACAACTTTCTATCCATTTCTATAAGATATTTTAAAGTACATTTATCAAAGGGTAGATTCTTACTATTATATATTAATAAATATGCTCCCCAAACCCCCATAAACATAAATAGCAACCTCATTTTACTCTGGGGGACTGTGGTAAACTATAATTCCACTCTAATAAATATTGCCCAAAAATGTTATTTATATGTAACAATTTCTGTGAAAGCTATGTAGGAACATAGCTAGTCAGTCTTCTCCATATTGTTTATATAGTTATGAATACAAACAGTTATGTTTAAAATATTTTACATCAGGGTGCTTTATAATTTTAGGCACACATGTTAATTTTCATATGTAGTTTTCAGCAGCCACAAAATGATTATGCATAAAAATGATCTTCTATGAGCACATTGTAAAAACTTGTTCACACTTGTATATACAGAAGTGAGTGGGTCAGAATAAATACAAAATTATAGGGGTCATTTACATATACGGCAGTAGGTGCTCACTTGTGCTGTCCTTATCACCTTCAATAGGTTCTGAATAACATAGAAGCTAGCAGGCAGACAAGATGTCTCTTATGTGTTTCTCCCCTTCCACCCCTCATAAATACAGCACTGTTGAATGGGTAACTGCAAGTATCTGTGCTCACAGCTTAGAGGAAACTTTGCTTGCAACCCAACTTATAGGTATATGAACTAAAAGTAGGCAAGGAATACTGCCCCCACCAATTCACTAGCTGTAGTTTAGTATATGTTCTAAAATAGACTTTTTTTTTTTTTTTTTTTTTTTTTTTTTTTGTAGCACAACTGAATTAGAACCTTGACACAGAATTTTTAAGGAGCATGATAAAAAAGGAATGAATATGAAAAAAAGAAAAATTGCTACATATACCATTTTCTTTCCTGGTCAGAATTTTCTATTTCGGCCTGTGTAGAAATGCAAATGGAGAAAAAGTCAATATAAGAAGTTCAATGCCTATCCTGACAGGAATCGGCATGTGTGCAGACATGAAGTGACTGAGTATGAAATACAACAGTATACATGTGTTCACACACAAGCCAACTCCATTTTGCCTGTCCTATTCTGCCTGTGTGTGCGCCATACTCTGTCTGCCCCATGCTCTGTGTGTGCCATACTCTGCCCTATGCTCCTTCGGTGTGCCATATTCTGACTGTGTGTGCCATGCTCTGCCTGTCCTACGCTCCTTGTGTGCCATACTCTGCCTGCCCTATGCTCCCTGTGTAAGCCATATGCTGCCTGCCCTATGCTCCCTCTGTGTGCCATACTCTGCCTATGCTCCCTGCATGTCCCCTGCTCTTCTTGTGGAACATAAGTCTGGTATTTGTTCTGGGGATATGCCAACATTTGAAAATTATTGTTAGGGGCCACTAAGGTGTTTAATCATGTGCTGGGCTGTGTTATCCACAGGGAGGAGGCGACATATGATTTAAGGGTATGTCTTAACATGACAGCTTTTTTCAAAATATGAGTGATATTCCTGCAGTGAGTAGAAACCATTTGGGTTTTTTTTGGTGTGCAACCATTAAAGGACCAGTAACATCAAATTTAAAGAAAAAAAAAAAACACAAAGACAAATTACATTTTAAAATAGCTTAACGAATCTCCGCTTCCCCATCTCTTCTGAAAAGGCAAAAGGGAGACCATCCATTTTGTGGTGCTTGATTTCTCCTCCCTGGCTATTCTACTGACAGCATGTCCTCTGGCTCCCCATTGGCTCCACATGAGGTGCAGGAAGTTAGAGGAGGGCAGCGCCTTCCGTCCGGCCTGGCGACAGAAGGAGTGTAGACACGAACGTGCATTCTGTGGGGGAGCCGAAATGGTGCTGGTTTAATTGGCCTTGTCACTCGCAGGGAGGGAGTTTGAGCCAACCCGATCCCAAAAGGAATGGCTTCAGGGAGTGTGTTTCTCCTGGAATCGTGTCCTGCTGATAAGTGCCTGCTCATCCCATAATCCACTTGATTTTTTTTATAGTGCAGGGCAGCGCAACCGGCCACTGCGGGATTTTCCTCCAGACAGGGACATTATGCCATGAGAAACGCTGTATTGGCATCTAAAGTCTGCTGGTCTTTGCTGCTATTTACACATTCAACTGCTCCCTATCAGGGACCGCAGCCTGAAACATAAGCACTAGGCTTAGTTTATTACCTCTTATTTAAACTTCACTTGCCAATTGCACTCCATATACACACAAGATAAATCACATTAATGAGCGCATTTAAGCTGGCAGCGCAAGAGGAGGAGGTATAGGCACAAGTTCGGCCTTGGCTACTCCCGCAGGCTGCACGATCATATTCTGTTGCCAGGCCGGAATGAATGTGCTGCCCTCCTCTACCTTCCTGCACCTCATGTGGAGCCCGCCAACATAGCCTTCCTACTGCTGCTGTTGGACACCTGGGAGGAGGATGAAGAAGAGCTGGAGAAGGAGATGGGGCAGAGGACATGCTGTTAGTAGAATGGCCAGGGAGGATAAATCAAGCATTGCAGAATGGATGGTTGCCCTGTCACCTTTTCTGGAAGGGAGTGGAAGTGGAATTTCGGTAAGTTATTTCTTAATAAAGGCTTTGCTATTTTAAAATGTAATTTGTCTTGGAGTTTTTTCGATGTATATGAACAAATTTTTTTTTTTTTTTTTACATTTTTTTTGTTACTGGTAGTGACTGGAGTGGTTAGCACTGGCTTCCATTATCGACCCACCACCATATAGGCCAGAAGAATTCCAGGCCCTTGGTACCACAGAAGTTGGACAGCACTGCTTTAAGGTAATGGCACAAAGGACATTTTAAAAGAGGTGACACTGTGTCCCTAGTTTCCATTCCACCCTCAATAATGTGAACCGCAGGTGGGGAAACATGTACTTCCACTTTCCTAACTAGCCTGAAATTGCCTCATGAGAAAACTTTAGGCTAGTTTGCAGTGTGTATGTTTTCTGGCCAGTGATTCAAAGTACCGCAAGTCAGAAGTAAAGGATTTTTATTTTGCCTGAGGAAGCAAAAATTTATTTTAAGGGGTGGTTCACTTTTAAGTTAACTTTTAGTATGTTATAGAATGGCCAATTCTAAGCAACTTTTCAATTGGTCTTAATTATTTATTTTGCATAGTTTTTAAATGCTTTGCCTTTTCCTCCTGATTCTTTCCAGCTTTCAAATGGGGGTCACTGAAACCAACTGCAAATTGTCTCAGAATATCATTCTCTACATCAGGGGTCCCCAACCTTTTTTGCTCATGAGGCACATTTAAATTTAAAAAAGAGTTGGAGAGCAACACAAGCATGAAAAAGTCCATGGGGATGTCAAATAAGAGCTCTGATTGGCTTTTTGGTAGCCCCTATATGGACTGGCAGCCTACAGGAGAGAATGTTTGGCAGGACATCTGTTTTTTATGCAACCAAAACTTGCCTCTAAGCCATTAATTAAAAAATAAGCACCTGCTTTGAGGCCACTGGGAGCAACATCCAAGTGGTTGGAGAGCAACATGTTGCTCGCAAGCTACTGGTTGGGGATCACTGCTAGTGATGGGCGAATTTATTCGCCTAGGTCGAATTCGCGGGGAATTCCCGTGATTCGCCGCTGGCGAATAAATTCGCAAATCACCAGCGAAAACGACGCGGCGCGCGACGAAAACAACGCGACAAAGTTGACGCGACGCACGACAAAGTTGACGCGACGCGCGACAAAGTTGACGCGACGCGCGACAAAATCGTCCCGCGACTCGTTATGCGAATTTTTCGCCGATTCGCGAATTTCTCTAGATTCTCACTAATCACTGCTCTACATCATACTAAAATGTAAATCAAAGGTGAAAGCCCCCTTTAAAACATCTTGTGTGCCATTGCCCTTATTGATTTAGCTGTAAATTAGGAAAATAAAAATAATTATCGAAAGGGTGAAAAATGGATGCAGAAAAATTATGCAAATAATTAAAAAGGGGAGGAAAGGGGGAGAACAAATATAGGGGAGTGGAGGGAAGATACAGAAGATAAGAAAATAAGTGGGTGAGGGAGTAAAAGTGGACAGCTTAAGAGAAGTGGAATGGGAGGCAAAAGGGACTCGGAGTGAAAGATATAGGTGCAAATTGACTAAAGCGCGAAGCAAGTAAAGCTAGCGCTAGTTCGCCAGCG
>CM044445.1:22895501-22918957 GCA_024363595.1 Xenopus borealis
TGTAGCAAGTAGGATAGGCACAGCCTCTGCAGTAGACACAAAAAAAACCTTTCTCTGCTAACTAAATTAAGTTAGCACTCTGAGCTTTATTCTGTGTTCCATAATTTGCTGTATACACAGGTGTCATAACCAGAGAAAGCTGACTCTGAGCCCTGCTGTCGTTTAGCTGTAATAGTTGTTATCCACTTAAGTACACGTTACACTTCACCTAAAAGCCTACTGGCATTAAACAATGTAACAGCATATTATAGATTATTTACTGCAAGACAGTAGTTTAAAAAATCTCCCTTTCGGCAGAAGTTCTGTTTCAAGTGACTTGCAGGCGGCAACACAAGACATGTGATATGTGTTCAGTTGGCCAAACCTTACTACCTCAGCAGTAATTGTATTCCAAATAGAGTGTATGTTATCTGCCAAGCAAAAACAAGCTCTAGAGCGCTATAAGTCTACAGCTACAAAGATGTATTTTTAAACCTTCTTCCACATGCTCTGTAACTGGCACCTAATGTCCCTTAGACATTTCTGATAGGGTCAAACATAACTACTGCAGTTGGGTTTGTAATGCTCATCATACAGAAGGAAAACAAAAAACAGCTCCTCCCAGCATCAACAATTCAAAAATCAAGACATTATTGGCCCCAGTCACAAGCTTTATGGATTTTTCACTGTCTAGCTGTTCTAAAACATACCCCCATACTATCATGGGGAAAATTATTTTTTTCCCAAAATGCATCAGTTAATAGTGCTGCTGCAGCAGAACTTTGCACTGAAATCTGTTTCTCAAAAGAGCAAACATATTTTTTTATATTTAATTTTGAAATCTGACATGGGACTAGATATATTGTCAGTTTCCCAGGTGTCTCCAGTCATGTGACTTGTGGAGTGAAATCACCACTCCCTTTCCCCCCAGCAGCCTAACAGAACAATGGGAAGGTAACTAGATAGCAGCTGCCCAGTACAAGATAACCGCTCCTTGGTAGATCTAAGAACAGCACTTAATAGTAAAATCCAGGTCCCACTGCAACACATTGAGTAGGAAAAACAAGAGCATGCCAGAAAGCAGTTCCTTATATTTGTTCTAAGTTATTATATGCTAAATAAACTACAATGTGCAACTTGGGCACATATAATGATATGTTGAATCGAGGCTTATGCAAAGTAATGACTGTTATTAGAACATGAATATATTTACGAAGCCACAATACATATATCTTACATGGTCGTTCGACATGTTAATCTTATAACAGCATTCAATTTATTTGAAAAGAACAATAAAACAGTTATATAAAAAAAAAAAGCAGCAGTTCCATCCTAAAGTGCTGGCTCTTTCTGAAAGCACAGGACCAGGCAAAATGACCTGAGATGGCTATCTACTCAACAATATTACAAGTAAAAAAAAATAAACTTGCTAGTTCAGGAATTGCATTTTATATTGCAGAGTGAATTATTTGCAGTGTAAACGGTGTAATTTAGAAATAAAAACGACATCATAAAATTCATGATTGAATCCCTTTAAACTACATATCCCAGCACCCAATGGGGTTCCAGCTGTTGCTAAACACCCATCATTCCACAGACTGTAACCAATCCCTTCTCACCTATTTGCTCCCGTAGCATCCCTAACCAGTATTGACTCTGCTCCTGTTATTTTAAATCAACAGCTGCTGCTAAAACCCATAGCCGTGTGTCTTGTTGGGATTGCCCTGCAGGAGCCCAGGTGGATCAGTTAGCGGGACAGGTGGATCTGTCAGAATGACACACGTGCTTATTAATTCAACGTTGTGTGACTGGCATGGAATCAGGTGCTGATGGAGGACCCGCCGACTGATTTGGAAAACACTTTACTTTGTGCAGCTCCTGCATACTAATGTTCTTCAGCAAGCTTCCCCAGAAAGAATAAAGAATCAGTCTGGAAAATGTGTATAATTATGTGTACCTGATTTCCTATACAGCCCTGCCACAATACCGGGAGCATAGTGTTCTATACCTAATCCCTTTCTAATTTCTTAACTTTCTTAATTCTTGAAACCAGCTGCAGACTACTTCCATTTCCAGGAGTTACTTCCAGCCAGTGTATAGAGCAGATGCTTGTTGGATAACCCCCCAAACAATGAAGGTCTCTATAAAAAGATATTGCATAAAAAACTCACATGTAAAACCCTGCTTTGTGGAAATAAACCATTTTCATAATAAAATACTTTTTTTAGTAGCATGTGCCATTGGGTAATCATAAACAGAAAATTGCCATTTTAAAAAATGACAGCCTCCTGGGATTGTATGATTCAACATGCACACAAACATACCAAACAAACTATAAAGTTAGGTCATATGAGCCAATTAACAGACAGAGTTCTGTCTTTTGCTTCCACACTTTTTCCTGTTAGAGTTATGTTGTGTTTTGATAGTCGAGGTTGATCAGAGTATAACAGAGTACAACAGGGCTTTATGAGCAGGTTCGTGCAGCCATTACACAACAGCAGTAACTTGAACTCTATCCTTCTTAAACAGTATAGACAGTACTGTGTATACACAGCATAACTCGTGTGCACAGTGACCTCTACAGGCCATTTGTATAAACACCACATATTCCCCCTATGGTAGGAAAGCATTTGGACATCTGTAATAAACAACAACAATAAAACCGTACACATCTTAAAGTAATAATATACATTCTTCACATCTTATATTCCTTGGTCCATGCAGGTAGTTTTCACGTTTGTCAATGTCCGCAGTAGATGATTCTGTAGGAACAGTATTTAGTGGAAGTTATGTCTGCAACATGTAACTTGCAACATGTTGCGCATCTGTCTGCTATGCAATAATTCAGCTGGAGATGATTGGGTTGTTGCATGGCACGTTGCTAAGTAGTTATGTAGTTCTTGTGAGACAGCCTCGTTTATAGAGTAGGGCAATCGCCTCAATTCCTGGCGTACTGGTTTTACATCTGGTCTCAGCTTAACTTTGTACACAAAGTTGTTTGCATATACCTTTTGGGCACCCTGGTCTTATGCAGAAAACCCAAAGGTCCTGAGCATTTCATGGCATGGAATGGGTGAACTGCCCTTTTGGGCCTCTTGGTGGATAATCTATTGTATTTCCCCATGGGTTGAAGAGGAGGCCTAACTTATTAAATTGTACTCAAGCCTTCAAAGTCGTGTTCTGCTCTAATGTGTATTTTATTGGCTAAAATCGGATACATTAGAGTTTTTGTCCAAATATCATATGTGGTCCTACCTGCACCATGCTTTTTCTCCCAACTACATTCTATCATATGGCAAAACTGTCATGTAGTTTTGTGACCTCCAAAGCTGAATTAAACTAGCAGCATGGTATGAGTCAATCCAAGGGCATCCAAAAAAAACTGCCACATAGTTCAACCCAAATGAACCTAGTGACATCACCACTGACCTTTACCTTGCCTGGTACATGCAACTCTATCTAATGCTGGCTGTGCACATAGATCAGCATTTATTCAATTACAAATAAGTATGCACATGGAGATACTGCCTGGTCTTATTCCCCCACCTTCTCTCGTGTCCTTCTCCTTCTCATTGCCTTCTCTGTTTCCATTTTTTGAGTTCTCATTACCTCCTTCAGTTTTTCTACTCATTTCTCTTCTTATTTACTTCTAGCATTCCATTTACCCCTCATCTTATTTATTTTATGTTTTACAGTCACCTTTATCTTCTGCTTTCCTTTTTCTCATTTTCTCATTTAACTTTCAGTTCTGTTTCTTCCTTTTCAATAGTCCTCTTCCTTTTTTCTTATTCTTTCTGTAACCCTCTTTCCCCACTTCCACCTCCTCTCTCCTCCTGATAGCATTTCTTTTCTGCTTAACCTTCCCTGTTATTGTATTGTGTTCAGGGCCAGAGGATTTCCTGGTGGGCTCAAACATTAGTGGTACCAAGCTTAGAAGAATACCTATCAGTACTTTTATTTATTTTCACAATGGGCCCAAACCTACAGTATCTAACTGCTCTAAGAGTGGGCCCAGGGTGCCAGTTCCTCTGTAGGACATTACAGCCAAGTACAACACTGAATATCTTTTTACCTTTATCACTTTTATTTTCAAAAATCTCCACTTGCCCTTCCCTTCTCTACCCATTATCTACTGTCCATTGAGCCGTTAACATTTCTCCACTTTTTGCATCTTATTTTTATCACCATTGTGTTCTTACTTATGACGCTCCTACCCGTTTCGTGGTCTGCCTGTGTTCTTCAGAGTGTGTACTGTGGGGCAGATTTTAGCACTATTAATATGGCACTGCGTTTCTTACCATCTTACAGGTCAATTACAGATCAGGTATGTGCCAAATTTGGTGATGCACTTTTCTCTCTCATGAGAGAGCTTGTCTCTGAATGGTTCAGAGTTGATCTACCTGCTCCTTGCTGATCATGGAAAAGTTCTCTACATCATCAGGGACAGTTTACCACCAGATATTGGGCCAGATTCAATTAAGTGAAAAAAAGTAATCTCTTGATTTATCACATGAAAACCAATGGACATTAGTATTATTATTATTATCTATGGTTTTTCAATTATTTAGCTTTTTATTCAGCAGCTCTCCAGTTTGCAATTTCGTCATCTAGGGTCCAAACTACTCTAGCAACCATACACTGATTTGAATAAGAAGCTAGAATATAAATAGGAGAGGGTCTGAATAGAAAGATGAGTGATAAAAAGTAGCAATGACAATAAATGTGTAGCCTTACAGAACATTTGTTTTTATATTGGGTCAATGACCTCCACTTGAAAGCTGGAAAGAATCAGAAGAAGGCAAATAATTAAAGAATTCATTATCCAGACCAACTGAATTAGAATTGTCCATTAATTTAACTTAAAGGCGAGCAAGCCCTGTATTACAGTTTTCACTTGATAGACAGTGAGATACATTTTTCTGAATTGAATTGCCTCTCAAATTGAATCTGATGCCTAAGTTTTCACATGAAAAAATATTTTCTCACCGTCCATGGCCCATTCTGTGACATGGACAAGAACCCCTGTTTTCAGGGAAGTATTAGGAGCCTGGGAATTTCTTGCCCGGCCTGTCCCACTCCTGTTCCAACCCATTTTGGCTCCACCCTAGCATGCCTAATTTCTACTCCTTTCTACTCCAACTCTTGGTCCTAGAAAACTGTTTAGGCCTTATGTAAATCCACCTCTCCCTGTTTTACTCTCAAAAGATAAAGATTCCATCTCATTTTAAATAACCCTTACATATGTGCCACTCTATCTAACAATCTGAATAGTCTGGGAAAACTAAGATAGGAGGGTACAATGGTGGCATGAGATTTTCCCAAGGTTCTCGGGCAATAAATGCTACCTGCTGGTTACTATGAGTTACTAGACCCAATGAAGACTTTTACATATCTTATGTTAATTTATGTTAATGTAGTTAATTATATATGCAAAATGTTCTTGGTGGAAACTTTTATTAAAGTGCCCCTTTTTACATATATTATGTTAATTTATGTAAACGAGTTCTAATTATATATCAGAATGGGCTTATCAGATACATTCCACTTGCACTGCTCATACACAGGTCTCACCCTTTGGCACATTTATACATAAATCCTGTTCCATTTCCCATCACTGTCCAAATGATTCTTCCTCTTGACACTGCAGTGTAGATTGTAAATTCCTTCTTTTTCTCTGACTGAGCAGGTCCATTGTTGCCTTAGCGACCATTACTGGCTAACACTGCCTTTAATTAATATAACAAGGTTTGTTAGCTTTGGTCTGCGCTCTTTTCTCTCATTAGTCCGCGATCTGCAAATCCTTAAGGAGAATTCTAGTCCTACATCCTCCTGTGGCAACCTGCTGCCAAAGTAATTAGTGCCCAACATAGTGTTGCCAAGGAATGCCACAATGCCAGAGTGATGCTCTGTTAATAGGTAAAGCCCAGTGTCATGCTGGGATACCACTGCAGAAACCTTGTGATAAATACTTTTAGTGCTTGGAACCCAACATCAGATTCTAGAGTTATACTGGTCAGAGATTTAGGAATGAGAAAAAAGAGAGATGTGAAATCCTCATACAGTTGTTATTGAATATTATTGGGCATGATGGAAAAAGCTTTTTATGTATACTTTGGACTTCTAGATTAGTCCAAATGGCCTTCCTTCTCCCCATATGTCTTTGGAGCTGCTGCATTTATTATAAGATCCATGCTTCCATTCTCATTGCCCTTAAAGGACAAGGAAAGTTAAATTAAAAAGAAGTAGCTAGAAATGTTGCATATCATGTTTTGGGCTTCCGTACCAGTCCCAGGCAACCAAAGGCATTTAGAAGAGAAGATCTGTGTCTCCAAAGATGCCCCAGTAGCTCCCCATCTTCTTTTCTGCTGATCACTGCACATGCTCTGTGCTGCTGTCACTTACTGAGCTTAGGGACCAACTCAAAATATACAGCACACATAGAATATAAATGTCCTAATATAAGGCTGATTAGTAATTAATACAGATAATTACTACATTATCGGCTGCGGCAAGATAACACCCTCAGCAGCAGAACGAAGCTCAGTCCTTACCAAGTATGTTTGTTGCTAGATTTGTGCCTTAACACCACATACTTCAAATACAAGGACCTTTTTTATAGACAGAAACATGGCTGTGCAATGGGTTTTCCAGTCTCTCCCATTGTAGCTAACTTGTACATGGAGGAAGTGGAAAGAAGGGCCTTACTTACATTCCAGGGAACAACACAGAGTCACTGGTTCAGGTATATGGATGACACTTTACAGAACACATAAACTCAGTGGACAATAACATCAAGTTCACAAGGGAAGATGTCCATGAGAACAAACTTGCCTTTTTGGACTGTTTGATATGCAGCCAAGAGGGGGGTAACTTGAAAACGGAAGTATACAGATAACCCACTCATACGGATCAATATCTGTTATTCCCGCCATCCGCTGGAACACAAACTGGGTGTCATTGGAACTCTGCACCACAGGGCGGAATGTGTGGCAACTGATACAGAGTTCAAAGACAGAGCAAAAAAATCTCAGAGGAGCGTTGAAAGCTTGTGGCTGCCCAGACTGGGCCTTTGTCAAAACAGCAGCTACCAAGCCCAACAGGAACACCAAAAGAAGTAAACGCCCAGAGACACATAGTAAGCGAAACATAGTCATCCCCTATGTAGCTGGAGTGTCAAAGAAACTCAGGAGGATTTTCAACAAACACCACGTCCCTGTGTTTTTCAAACCTAGCAACACATTGAGACAAAAACTGGTACACCCAAGGATCCAACACCAAAAGAAAAACAAAGCAATGTGGTATACTGAGTCCAGTGTAGCAAGGTGTGCACAGATCTGTACATTAGGGAGACAAAACAACTGTTCATTAAGCAAATGGCTCTGCATAGGAGGGTGAACTCTAAGGGGCAAGACTTGGCTGTCTTTCTACACTTAAAAGATAAGGGACACTCCTTTGAAGATAGCAAGGTCCAAATCTTGGATAAAGAAGACCGCTGGTTTGAAAGAGGTGTGAAAGAAGTGATTCATGTCAAGGTAGAGAAACCATACCTGAATAGAGTTGGGGGCCTTAGACACCACCTGTCTGCTACATGCAATGCTGTTCTCACATCGGTACCCAAGCATTTTCAGAACACTTCACACATCCATTCATGCAAATCTCACAAGTAACACCTGTGTCTAGGAGTTGCATGACACATTGGTAATCCCATTACAGTAACTACACAGAATACAATTCAGATATCACCTCTTTGAAGTGTTACAATGTGCCATTGTGATTGGTTTAGTGGAAGAGTTTATATGCCGAGAACTTCCCATACCAGTCAGTTGAACTGAAGAAGCTGCTCGGATGAGTAGTGAAACTTCAATAATTATTCAGCAAGTCCAGCTGTTTTAGAATTACTTACATTAGATATACAATCGGCATGTTTCCTCCCATGATTGACTGAGAGTGTTAAAACCCCTTGTTTTTGGTAAGCATGGGAATACCTTTATAGCATTGTACAGATAAGAATACTTTCATTACTTTCATAGTGGAGGGGCTTTTCACCCTTCAAGCTCTCTACTTTCTCAGAAGCCATGTTGCAATACTGATGATCTAGCAAGCTCAAAACAGGCTGTCTATAAGTGTGGATCTATGAAGTAGATGCTGTCACTGTGCTAGCAAACCAGCAGTTCTAGATGCATAGTTGACCGCAAAGACAAAGGTAAATTTAGAGTAAAAAGCAGTCCTGCTCCCACGATTCCTTGAGTTAGGGTCAAAACTTTATTTTTAAGGGTATACTATTTGTGTTCTGTGTGGAACGGGGCCATATACTGTATGATAAGGTACGTTTTTAATACAAGGCTGGTCTTAACTGGTGATTTTCTGGGAGAATACAGTCTGGGTGGCTACCCTAACTGGGAATGGAGGACCCCAAAGCACCCAATATGTAGATCTAAGGAATGGTGGTGCCCAATGCTGAGTTAGATAATAGGCATGGATATCCAGCTAAAGTGATTTATAAATATTAGGCAACAGTTAAAGACTAATATGCTGTATCCTGTATGTATATATTGGGAATATCAATATATTGGGGCCTAGAGCAAATGCATTTCTGTCATACCCCAAGACCATCCCTTTCCTCTGGTTCAATATATGAGTGAAAGGTACCTATGCCATTCTATTAAGAGTAATGTGTTGTTGTAAGGTTATTTATTTATCTGGAAACTCATTAACTCTTCTTTGCCAAGTGAATGACTTGGTATTTTCAAAGTTATGGCGATCTTATTCTTCTTATTCTGTAATTTCCGCAGCAAATGTGGACATTTACATACATAAAGAACCTTATTTCAAATGTATTGCTGTGAAGGGTTTCCAGGTGTTGGATGTGCTCCATTTCCATTACCATTTTTGTATTAATGACCTCAGAGTAAGTAGGTAATTAAAAGATGGGAAAAGATGAATGTAAAAATCAGATGTTTTAGATACAGATTAAGGGGTTTGTTCACCTTCCAAATTTAATTTTAAAAAGTCTGGTGAACTATCTGAAAGTATTATCACTTGGTCATAAAAACACAAGGGTCCAAGATTAATTTGTACATGTACATGAAAGGGCAATGCAACTGAACCTCTGGGGAGCCATTTATCCATAGAGATGCCTTGAAGAAACAAGGGCATCCATTCAGTCTGTAGGAAGGAACTGTTGAAAACAAAGCAATGGGATTGTTGCTTTCTATGCAGAAAATTGTAGGACGCTGTTGCATTTAACAGTTCAATGGCTGACATAGCATAAATGTTTAAAATAAACAAGATCATTATTTTTAAAATACTTTATATTCTTACGGTCATTTGTTATAACTCAGGATGTTGATCTAGTAGAAACTTGTTTTTCATTGCCTTCCGTCGGGCAATCATGCAATCAGGGCTTAATACAA
Organism: Xenopus borealis; assembly: GCA_024363595.1. Classification (NCBI taxonomy): domain Eukaryota; kingdom Metazoa; phylum Chordata; class Amphibia; order Anura; family Pipidae; genus Xenopus; species Xenopus borealis. Next base: position 22,904,894 of record CM044445.1, read on the forward strand.
TATGAAAAATGAATGTAGCCCTCCGTGTTAATTGAATACAGCTGGGGCTACACCCTGCATTTAGTTTGTTTCGTGGGGCTACCAAAAGATATACAGCTTAGGAATTTAGTGATCGATGGGAGAGTTTATTTGCTGGGAGTTGTGTAATGCAGGGGGCTTTCTTAACCTTGTTGTAAGATTGGGGAACGTTTCAGATTTTTTTCATGGTGCCCCAGATCTTATTAGTCGCCTGCAAGTTTTAGGCGTTATGTCTTTTTTGGAAACATGCTGTCCATCCATTTAATTCCTTGCCAGACTGATGACTCCAATGGCTCCCTGTGGGTACTATATATTAGTAGAGGGGCCAAGATGCCCCCTTATTAATTGAGTGCCTGTGATTATATAATAAGTGCAGCCAGAGTTAGCACTGCATTCATCCACAAAGTATCAAACAATTTTGTTTACACCCATTGACATTAACTATGTCTGTGCCAACTAGATGTTATTCTTCTACATCTCCTTATAAAGGATAACGTAGACTAAAGTGGGTGCAGAGATATTAATACAGCACATATCCCTTAAGTGTACCTAATGTTGGAAAGAATACACAGAAATGCACAGAAATGTATTGATGCCATTCATTAAAGCGTGCATCTAAACACACTTCTAGCACTTCTGTATACAGGTATAGGAACCATTATCTGGAAATCCATAAACTCCATTATTATGAAATAATTCACATTTCATAAAATTATTTCCTTTTTTTCTGTAGTAATGAAACAGTAACTTGTACTCAATCCACACTAAGATATAATTAATTATTACTGTCGTGTTTATACAAATGGCCTGTAGATGTCACTGCACGAGTTTCTTCCAAATTCTGGTGAGCCTACCATACATTTTACTGCTTATATCCGTATGTTTGAAAATTACATTATTGTTGCTGACCAAGGGGAGATTTCTGCTGCTAGAAAGTGTGCTTTACTTATTCAATGCCTGGGAGCAGAGTGACGGTGTATGTGCTATACATTACCATTACCTGATGAGACTTATGAAACTGCACTTACTGCTATAAAGAACTTTTTCATGCCAAGAGTAAATGTGGTTGCTAAAAGATATAAATTCTGCCAACGTGGAATTTGTAGCAGTTTTAAGAGAGCTGGTTGTTACCTGTGAGTTTGGGAATCTAACAGATGAAATGCTAAGAGACCAAATAGTGGAAAAAACAAATTCACCACGCATTGGAGAGAGACTGCTCATAGAGAAGGATATAACCCTTGCAAAGGCTATTACAGTTGCTAGACAAATTAAAACAGCAATGGCAGAGGCTAAAACTATCAGTCAGGGAACTGCTGGGAATATACAGACTGAGAATCCAGCACTGGATACAGTGCTAAAGAAAGGGATTCACTGCAAAACCATGTAGCAAATATAAGCAAAAAAATACTGCTTTCGCTGTGGTTCAACACAACACACTGCAAATATTGCTACGTCCTGCAAAAGCTTTACAGTGACACAAATGCAAAAAGGTCACTACAACAAATGTTACAGTATTAAGTGTGGATAAAGCTGGTTCTTTTGCCGACGAGACCCGATGCCTGATACAGGTTCAGCTGTTTTTATACTAATAAGGATATTTTTTTGAAATACTTTGCAAAATATACACTTGTTGCACACTTCCTTAAAGGTTCCAATCCCTGAGCTTGGTTGCTTGCCAGCAGGCCCGGACTGGCCATTTGTGGGTTAGGGCAAATGCCAGAGGGGCTGCTATAAGGTCCCATAGAAAGTCAGTGTTTAGTGGGCTGGTGGGGATTGTTTGGGCCTCTTGTGTACCTGAAATGCCAGGGCCTATTTTAATTCTTAGTCCAGTCCTGCTTGCCAGTGACTGTACAGTTTGAATCAAATACTGCAAAATGTGACTTTTACATTGTTAATAAGGGTACCCTTATGGGTGCTCTTAAAGGTTCTGCATTAAACCTACAATTAGTTGATGGTCTCATTGCTACCACACCAGTACCTGCCACACAGCCTGTGTATAAAATTTCCCCACAAAGCAACACTTCACTGGCCTGTGCAAAGAATTTTGTGCACAAAGTTCAGCTGAGACCAGATGGAAAACCAGTACGCCCAGAAATTGAGGCAATTGCCCTACTCTATAAGGGAGACGGTCACACAGGAACTAAAGAAACTGGTAGAGCAAGATGTGATTGAAAAATCAGAATCCTCCAAATGGGTTTCACCAATTGTAACAAATGAAGAAAACTGGAGGTATTTGATTGTGTGTTGATCTCCTGAGCCTAATAAAGCAGTTGTTGGATAATTTTCCCTTGCCACACATAGAGGAAATATTTTCAGAACTCCGAGGAGCAAAATTCTTTTCCACCCTTGATCTTCAGAGTTCTTATCATCAAGTAATACTGCATCACCCATGATGGTTTGTTTCGGTTCAAGTGTGTACCTTAAGGACTGGCTTCAACACCAAGTTGTTTTCAAAGACTGATGTCTTCTATACTCCATGACATACCAGGTGTACAATGCTACTTGGATGATAAATATGTCTACGCTCCAACTATGGATCTTCATGACAAGTACCTAAAAAGATTCTGAAATGCATTGATTCTGCAGGACTGCAACTGAACCTTTCCAAATGGCACTTCAGACAAACTCAGCTATCATTTCTGGGTCATATAATTGTACAAGAGGGATTACGCCTGACCGTGATAATGTCAATGCTGTTACACAAGCACTTACTCCATCCGATTTACAGACCTTACAAGCTTTCTTCAAGGTATTCTAAGTTTATTCCCAACTATGCTTCAGTTGTGGAGCCACTGCTACATGGAACTTCAAGCCTGTTTGTTCGGAGACTGCTCAACATAGCTTTCAAATAGTGAAACCGTAAATTGTGAGCAGTGCTAGCTTTATTTGATCCTGCACTACCCACTATGGTTACTACAAACTACAGTTGGTGCAGTTCTCACACAGATCCATGCTGATCATTCAGAGAAAACTGAGACCGCGTAAGAATTCAACTGATCACTGATCAACTACACTGCTTACAACAAAGGGACTAGGAAGAGGCACTGGAATGCGTAAAGCTAGATGGTCAGCAAGGCTACTGAATTTCAACTATAACATGCAATACAAACCAGGTTTGAAAAATGTTACTGCTGATTGTTTGTCACATTTACCTTTACCTGCAGCTTCTGCTAAACTGGATGAGAACATAAAAGTTGTAGCACTGACTGATTTACAGTTACAGCTGCAGATTTTAAGCAAGATTGCCTCACATGTCTAATTCAAGTAAAATTACAGGACATTTTACAAAGCAAATGGCCAAATACTGAGAAGAAACTCAGTCCTGATCTTCAACCTTACTACGGAATTAGACACAAAATGTCCTTAGTAGATGCCTATGTTGTTCGTGGAGCTCACCGCTTACTGGTACCACAGACCTTGCGAGAAAAGCTCATACAACTTGCATATGATAGTCATCAAGGAATTATATGTACAAAACAAAGACTACAAGAACTATACTGGTTGCCAGCAATGGATGCCGATGTGGTAACTGCCATTCATTCTTTTTTACTTGTCAGAATAATGACAAAACAGCTGTCACACATACACCACCACTTCAGACAGTACCATTCCCTGATTCAGCATGGGAAAAACTTGCTATTGATATTGTGGGTCCTTTTGCAGATGCTGCTATAGACAGATTTGCTGTAACTCTGATAGACTATTACAGTAAATGGCCTGAAATTGCATTTCTCATATAACATCACCTACAGTAATATCATTTCTGTCTACAGTCTTCAGCAGAGAAGGTAATCTAAAGGAGTTAATATCAGACAATGGACCACAGTTTGTCTCATCTGAGTTTGAATTCTTTCTGAGAGAGAGGAATATTGTGCATAGGAAATCTTCAGTGTTTACCCACAAGCAAATGGAGAAATCAAGCGATTCAACCGAAGTGTGAACGAAGCACTACAGACAGCAAATCTTACTGGGAAATCTTGGAAAGTATTTACAACAGAGTTCCTTCATAACTACAGAGCAACATGCCATACAACGACCCAACTTCCTCCTGAAGTGAGATTCCAGAGAGGACAATACACATATGACCTATCTGATGGACAGATATGTAATGCAAGTAATCTTGGGCCTGCTGATATGAAGCTCCATTTGATGAAGGACAGTTTCCTACTCCTGATGCCAACTGCAATAGGCCTGAAGAAAGGGAACCTATGAGGCATACTGAGGAAATCAGAAAACTAACTGCATGGACCAAGGAATATCTGTTGTGAAGAATGCATAATATTTCTTTAAGATGCATACAGTTCTATGGTTTCTGTTTATTATATTTGCCCAAATGCTTTCCTACTGTATGGGAAATATGTGGTGTTTGTGCAAGGTGCCTGTAGGTGTCACTGTGCAAAGAAATATACACAGTAATTTCTATACTCCTTGACAAGATTAGAGTTCAAGCTACTGTTGATGTGTAATGGCTGCAGGAACCTCCTAATAAAGCACTGTTATACTCTGCTCATCCTCCGCTACCCAAAACATAACAGGAAGTGACTCAAAAGTTTTCATTTCCTTTCACTTATGATGACAAGTGATTTTAAATTTGTATTTGTTCTACCAGGCACTTGTATCCCTAGTTAGAATTTTTATTTAGTAGTGTCAATTGTCATATCAAGGCACAAGTGAAAGTGTATGAAGGGGTGCAAGAGCATGCATCTTATGCTTTTCCCTGTTTATTGATTTATTGGTAGTCATACACTGGGCAATATTTTCTATATAAGTTAAATAGGCATGGGCTGATGGGAATTGTTCTAGGCCATGGACATATGCTTTTTGCTCTGTTGCTTGGATTTTGTAACATTCACATACCCTGTGCAGTCAGGGGAGACCAACGAGCATCTTTCAGGTCAAGAGGTATGTAATATAAATCACTGAATTGAACAGAATATGATTAATGGACTGGTTGCCAAGGCACTAAGAAGTTTGTCCTTGGAAGCAGAAAATGTTTCTGAATGATGCAGTTGCTTTCCAGTGATACCAGTCAGGCTCCATAAACCCCTCCACTCCTGCTAGTTATCTAATGCAAAGCACTGCGCAAATTGTTGTCGCTATAAAAATAAATAGTGATAATTGTAACCAGAGTATTGCTTGTTGCATATTATCCTAGACTAAAAACCAGTGCAGGTGATTTGAATGCAATTTTCTAAACAGTAGCTATAGCTATTTCCATAAATGCAGGAAAATCTCCTTTTTGAGATGTACAAAAGAAAGTAGGCAAAACCATAATAATAATTTACCATTAACGGGAAATATATATCTCTTTTCAGAGGAATGCTAAGTGTGGTTTACAGTCCATAATGGCCTATGGGAAATTTACCATTTGGATGCAGATGGCTCCAAAGTTCACCAACCATCACAGTGTGCTGTCTCAAGTAATCTTGTTAGCGTCTTCAAAAAAAACCACCAACATATGGAGATAATGTAATTATCTTGGGATAGTCTACTTCAAATAGTCAGAAGTAAAAGGTTAAAATCACTCTGAGCCCAAATTCTAATTTTATGCATGCTTGAAATACAGATGTTCCCATCTTATGCCTTTTAGGTATGGATTTATGTATCCCTTCTGCAGACTCACAATGGCATTTTCTTTGGAGGTGACCCCAAAGTTGGTGCCATTTAAGCAGGGAGGGGGTGGGGAGAAGATATTTTTGTACTGAAGGTTGGAGTTGTGACAAATGTGACATTATTTATATTTATATATATATATATATATACATACACAGTATATATATATATATATATATATATATATATATATATATATATATATATATATATATATATATATATATATAATATAGAGAAAGAGAGAGATAGATAGATATACACACACATGGCATTTTTGCAGTGCTTTTTGCAAAAAAAAAAATTTAAGAAATCGCTATACTAACAGGCACTGGTATGGGAGCAGTGTGAGTTAGCCAAGTAATATTGTGTCCCAGGGCAATTGTGCCTGGCCAGATGCCCCACCAGCTCCTGCCCCCTCAGTTGCCTTTCCCTATCTACTCCTCCATTCCCCACCCCGTCATCATCACTGCTAGTCTCCTATTCCCCCCTCCACAAGCTGCCACTAACGTCAATGCTGGTAGTCTGTGGGTTGGCAGCAGGACCACAACTATGTGTAGGCATAAGAAGAATGTGCTTATGGTGCAATGGTGGTGGCTCGTTTCTTCGCTTCCCCTAGATTCAGCTGGAGAAGGATAGTTGGAACTCTTCGGAAATTATGCACATGGTTCATGAAGCCGAAACAGCGGGCAGGTGCTGGGAATGCACAAGGTAAAAAAAGGAAATTGTTTTTAAAAATATGGATTATTTGATTGAAATGAAGTCTATGAAGTCTAAATCTCCAGCGTGATGTCATTTTGTTACTTCGCCAATTTACTAATGAGCGTGCCCCTTCACTAGCAAATTGAATGTATGCTAGCTTTGCACACCAGGCCAATTTTCGCTCTGGTGATTGGATGTAACTCCGAAAATTTTGACTGCAATATCTTCTAATTACATGCTGTGATGCCCATGATGCACCAATAAAGGCTTTTAAACTACAAGAAGTTTTTTCGGTGGTGCTGTTCACTTTTGTTTCTAATATCTTCTAATTACAAAAAACGCTGGCGTCTTTTCAATTTTTCAGGGTGTTATGCTGCAAAAGGCATAAAAAAAGTTTTCAGGGACCCAGTTTTCCCATATATTTTCTACCATATGGCACATTATTTAACTGTGGGCATATGTGTAAGGCATTAAAACAACTCTATTAACTTCATTAAGGTTCCCTTGGCGTGTCTAGTTATCAGTGTAAATGTAAGTATTAGATGCACCATGTAACATAAATAGCCGCATTCCACATTAAATTGCCTGCCATATGCAAATAAGCCTGAGCACAAGATCTCTAGCGAAGTTGCGCTAGGCAGAATTGAACCCTAGCGCAGCTTAGCTTTGATTTGCTCGCTCTGCCAAAGTACACTGGATAAAATTCGCTCTGGACCCAACTTTGCACTTTAATGAATTGGCGTTGTCTGAGTGAATTTTCGCCTGGCAAAGTGTTCCATCGCTGGCGAAATTGCACTCTTTAGTGAATTTACCCCTAAGTCTATGGGAGATGATCATGCAGGAGCCTTCTAGATAACAGGTTTCTGAATAACATGTTGAACCTCATGTGCATACCTTCCAACTGTCCGTTTTCAGCGAGACAGTCCTTCAAATACACAAATTAGGTTTTGGAAACTAAAATGTGGAAAAAATTTTTTACTCTGTGTCGGACTGGCCCGGCGGGACACCAGGAAAAAACCCGGTGGGCCCCAACCCTCATGCCGGTGGGCCAGACCCCCTTCTCCCCTTCCTAATTTCAAATAAAAAAAATTGCATGATGCTCGGCGCCAGGCGCCTAGCACGCATGCGCAGTGGTGTGCTGCGCGCATGCGCAGTGATGCAGTGCAATCAGCGCAGTGCAATCATCACTCGGCAGCACCTCGGTTATAGGTGAGGGGGGCGGTCAGTGGGGAGGCCTAGGAAGCAGTCCCGGTGGGCCCCGGGCCCCCCAGTCCGACCCTGTTTTTACTCGTTGTTTTGTGACAAAAAGCCACATGATTTTCCTCTGCACCCCTAATTTACACATGCAAATTAAGATTTGGTCGGGCCAGTCAGAAGGATTCGGCCAAATCAGAATTCTGCTGAAAATGCCCGAATCCTGAACCAAATCCTGGATTTGGTGCATCCCTGTTAAAGGACAATTCACCTTCATTAACAAAACTGAAAAAAAAAAATACAGAAATATGTGCAAACTTTCATAACCTGACGAATTTTGTAATTAACATGGTAATTAAGGGGTGTATCCACAAAAAAGTGTCAAATCTTCTGCATTGATATATGAAAACAAGGTGTTGGGTTAGGGCTAGAAAAATGCTTGAGACCTGGGGCTTTCCAGTTAAAGGATCTTTCCATAATTGGATCTTCATACTTTAAGTCTACTAAACATTTAATTAAACCTAATTGAATTGTATTATCTCTCATAAGGATATCTTCTGTTTTGAATCAAAAGCAAAGTACAGGTATGGGACCTATTATCCAGAATGCTCGGGACCTGGGGTTTTCTGGATAACTAATCTTTGCATAATTTCGATCCTCATACCTTAAAGGGGAATTCAGCCCCACTGGCACTAAACCCCTCTCCCCCATAGGACATCTGAAGATGGCCTTCTCTTTTTATGTCCTAATAAATGGATTGAACTTTTAATTAAATTTTGACATTATTCTTCTTTTCGGAGGAAGTACTCACATCTTTCAGATTTCCCGATAACATAACAGATCCAAAATCTGTAGAAAAAACAGATACACACACACACACACACACACACACACACACACACACACACACACACACACACACACACACACACACACACACACACACACACACACACACACACCTTAAAGCTATAGTCAGGTGATGCCACAGGTTGCTAATAAAAGGGCAACCAAGTTTTACTTTGAAAGAAGCAAGTAAGTTGCCGGTATAACGCAGTCCGTTTTTAAAATGTAGAGGCCCGGATTTGTGTCGAGACCACATAGGCCCAGGCATAGGGCGGCAAATTTTTAGGGGCGACATGCTGCCCAGTTGCTCTATGGAGAGCACCAGGGACGCGCTGCTCGTGGTAGTGCAGGTGGGCGCCTTGACAGGGGGGCCTAGGGGTGCCGACCCTGCAAATCCGGTGCTGAAAATGTATAATGAAGCAATAGAATTCTTAATGAATCCGATGCAAGTTGAGTGTAGGACTAGCCATATCGGAGATGACTTTGACGTAGTTGGCCAGCCTGAATATAGTGCAATATATGGACAAACAATCCCTCTTTTATGTAAAGGGGAAGGTGTTTTTAGTAGCTCAAGGCACAAAATGTTTCAATGTCCTTAATATATTGAAAAAACGAAAATATACAAGCATGGTAAAGTTAAGTACCAATGATTACTGAATGATACTGCACTGTGTCCGCAAAAAACTATGAAATAACTCTCTACAAAAAATGGGACTTATCCACCACTGCAGTATTCAGCGCACATTGTATGTTGAGCACTATAATCAACACCAATATTCTTAATTAAAAGTGCAACATTTATTAGACACCATGCCACCCGATAATTTAAAAGCATTTAAAATAAAGCAGCGCTGCAATAAACATGAATGGTCCCTTAGTGCGTCACATACACCTATGGTATCAAAATATAGATATTCTAATGGCCCCTGCAGGTGGCCTTAAACTAATTTGTCCATAACAACATGAGTGTATGCGCAAGTTGGAGCTCAGAATGATTTAGATTTGAAGTTTCAAGAGTTCCAAATGATGTATCAAAGGAGTAGATAACAACAATGGGATTTATGAGTAGAAATAATTGTTTGCCATTGCAAAGTTTTGGGGCACAAACCGTTTCAATTAGGCACATAAAGATCTAGATGGTATCTGTATTTGGCTTGGAAGCTCAAGGGTGTGTGTATCTGAGGTACAATCAACCACAAGTTCCACAGCTTTGGCCGTTCCAGGGTTAAGCAACCCAATTAGCAATTTAATAGTCGCATATGTCCGAACAGCAGTTGCAATGTAACGTAAGAATACTCACGACCTCCACGCTCAACTGGCTCCACTGCGATGTTAATAAACTTTTAGCAACACGGAGTATAATGGCATAGATTGAAAGCTTCCTCTTCTTTCACTTCTGCCCGATCTTGAAAGAAGAATCCCATGTTTAGGGAAAGGCTCCACCGGCAGGTGACCTAGGGCCCGTATGCAGCGCTGCACCCCGACAGTTGTTTCGCCACTGAACGCGGCTTTGTCAAGAGGCCGAAGCACCAGAAGTGCTGCCTTAAAAACATAATGGTCATGTGATCCAAGCCATTGGTGCTCCCACACACAGGCCCTTCAGCCTTATTGCAGCGCTGCTTTATTTTAAATGCTTTTAAATTATCGGGTGGCATGGTGTCTAATAAATATTGTCCTTTTAATTAAGAATATTGGTGTTATATATAGTGCTCAACATACATTGTTTGCTGAATACTGCAGTGGTGGATAAGTCCCATTTTTTGTATAGAGTCCATTGATAATGGGTTGAGTGCAGAGGATGTGTGTGTGTGTGTGTGTGTGTGTGTTTATTTTGTTTATTTTTTTTGAGAGCTCACTGATTCGGTCAATTAAGCAACTACAAATTACATTTTTTAGGCTGCTGATGGGTGGCACATGTCCTGAAACATGGCATATACAGCCAGTGGTCCTTTATTATGTAGCAAAAATTGAGAAACTCTGGGCCATTAACTCCAGGTAGCTGGAGAGAGTGCAGGCACTATTATGTTTAATGATTAAATTAATGCATTTGCACAAACGGGAAATCTGTTGAAATGACAAAAAATCAATGAAACCTGAGCTGAAGGACTTGCTTCCTGGATTATTTTTGCTGGATTCTGTAAGGCTGACAGTGAGTGCTTTGTTGAAGTATGCCCCCTAGTGTGCAAAATAAAAAAAAAAAACACTTTTTATTAATTTGTATCATTAGTGATGATGTAACTGTGTGCTGTGTATCTGGCTTGCAAACATATCCCAGAGCATGAACAATTCTTTGGGAAAAAGCGATGAAAGAGCTGAACTGCTCTGGTGTGTTATGTATTGTATCATACAAATTCAGCACAACAGGTTGTCCTTTGTTTGGGGAAACTAAAAAGTCCACATTATGTGTTATATTTTTTTTCGGTGTTCCTTCAGCAAAGCTGTTATTCTTTCCTAAATGCGATTGTTTAATATTGCTGCATTTACAAGAACATTGTTATAGCTGCAAGAATATTAAGATAGCTGCAGTTTAACTAAGCCCCATATGTAATAAAAGGGACTAAGTATGCCTGGTAGCTGTCAGGAGCGCTCCCTCCTTCTTCTGTGGCAGATCCAAAATGGCTGCGCCCATGATCGCCACGTGGGTTCTGGCGTCGGCGCATTCACGTTGTTTCAAGCATTCCTGAGTGTTCCTAAATTCTTGACTATTGTTTTCCTGGACTTTTGACCCTGCCAGTACCATGACCTTGCTGATTATCTGCCTGCCTTCTGAACTACTGCCTGGATTTGACTATGTGACTTCTGATCCTTATCTGTACCCAAACTGGATCTTTTAACCCCTAGAGTATGCAATTTAATCCATCGACAGCACTCCAAAACTTTGGTAAAACCGCCTTTATTCATTGCAAATTGCATGACAGTACAGCAACATGATGCAACGTTTCAAGTGGCACCCCACTCTTTGTCAAGCATAACAAACATATAATGACCTTAAATAGTCTAAAAACATGACCTTAAATAGTCTAAAAACATGCTGCCCTCTAGTGTTAACCTTAATGAGACAATATATCAAATGTGTATCTTATCAAGTCAAAATGTAGCAACAGCTTAGCCACTTTTCAAATTGTAACAATCATCCACTTAGAGGCTTGTTTAACATATATAGTAACCCAAGGACAGCAACATATAAAGAGACTTTATCCTTTTAAAACCAAAAGCAATAGAATTTAACTAAATAAGCAATAGCATTTAAAAAAAGAGACTCATTGTCTTATTACAAATGGACTCAGATCATATTCTTGATTCAGGCCACAGGGATGCATGGTTCCCAGTTTTCGAATCCACTGGGCCTCCCTTCGCAATAATTCTTTGTCGCGATCGCCCCCACGTCTCCTTCTGGTCACTGAATCAAGAATTTGAAAGCGCAATTGACTGATGGTATGGCCATTTTCATTAAAATGTTTTGCTACTGGCTGATTTAATCCATTTCTGATCACTGACTTATGTTCATTCAATCTTTCTCTTATACATCGTTTGGTTTTCCCCACATAAATTTTGCCACATGGGCATTTTATGCTGTATACAACATAGGTAGAGGCACATGTGAAAAAGCCTTTTATTGGGATACGAGAACCTTTTAGTGGATGGTATATCCATTCACCTTTTTGAACATTCCCACAATGGTTACAACTGCAACAGGGAAATGTCCCTTTTTTTGGAGTTTTCAAAAAGGTTTGTTTATAACTTGCCAAGGGACACAAGTCTGCACTAACCAATTTAGCTCCAATCGTTTCAGCCTTACTATATGACATCACAGTTGGACATTTAAAAATTTCTTTCATGGGAAAATTATTACTTAATAGACTCACCACTCAACAAATTAAACTAAGTGACAAAAGGGATTCTATTAGTTTTCGATTTATTCCTATCCCTTCCTTGATTTACTATGTCACCTTGTTTGCCAACACAATCCAACAGCTTTCTCGGGTACCCTCTCATTCTGAATTTTTCTTTCATTTCGGACACCCTTTCTTTCTGTTTAAATTCATCTTTAACTATACGTTGTACACGCATTAGTTGTGATTTTGGTAAGGCTTTTTTCACATGTGATGGGTGAAAGGAATCATAGCGCAGTAGTGTATTCCTATCTGTATGTTTGACATAAAGATCTGTATCTAAACCCCCTTCCTTAGTGTATTTCACCATCACATCCAAAAATGGAATTTGTGCCATATCATTGTGTACTGTAAATTTAATGAAGGAGGTCTGTACATTTAATCTACTCACAAAGTCAATGAGATCTGAATGTCGCCCCGTCCAGATAGCAAAGATATGTAGCGATACCAACACATACAGTGTTGTTGAAATCCATAATCGGTATACACAAATTCGTTTTCAAAGACATCCATAAATAGATTCGCGGCAAGTTCCAACGCGATGAGCTAGATTACACGGAAGGGCGGGTTTATCGATCGACCCCCAGTACAGGCCAGTATGCAAGAAACCAATGGAGGAAAACACGCGGATCGACAGCACGTTGGGAGGCAAAAGACCAGGAACAGCACCTGGAAAGAGGGAGTGAACCGCAGAGCATTGCTTCGTCCTCCTCATCTTCCTCTTCTTTTCTCTATGGCTCGCAGGACAGCATTGGATCTGATCGAACAAACGGCGGAGGGGTGGCAGGAAACATCGCCATAAGGAAACAACCCCGCCGCAGGAAGAAAATGCGGTGGTAAATATTTCTACATACCAGCTTACTGCTGAAGAACATAAGGTACTCTCCAAAGGGTTGGGCTTTGGGTTAACAATTTTTTCAGACTTTTTCCAACTAGATATTGGTTTGGAAGCCTTCTTTAGGAGAATTCGACTATCAGCTGAATTAAATGACTTTGGGGATAACTAATGATACACCAGGTGGATATTATAACACCTTTTTCTTACAGGATTGGCGTTTATTTAATCGGAGTACATATATGCCACCAAAGAATAATCATATTATAGAGACTTACATACAAGGAGTTAAAATGGAGTTTAATAAACTAGAGGAAAGGTTTAAGAAAAATGAAATTAGATTACCAAAAGAAAACATCACTAAAATTGAAAAACAAGCATTAGTGTCACTGCAAAGTAATAATAACTTAGTCATTAAATCGGCAGATAAAGGGGAAGCGGTGGTAGTCATGGATAAGACATTTTACATTGAGGTTATAAATGATATGCTTAAGGACACAAGCACTTATCAAAGACTCTCCACCAACCCCCTTTTCTCCATACAAAAAATCATCAAAGAATGTGTTGAACAAGCCCTACAATTGGAAGTGATTGATAAAAAATTAGCAATTTATCTTATTCAGTCTAATCCCATTACTCCTGTGTTATACATACTCCCGAAGATTCACAAAAGCTTGGACAAACCCCCAGGAAGGCCGATAGTGGCCGGGGTTAACTCAGTGTTTTGTCCATTGGCTAAATTCCTGGATAGAATACTTCGGGAGTATGTTATAACAATTAAATCATACCTTAGGGATACAAGTGATTTCATTCATAAACTAGATGGGATTAAAGATATACCAACAAATACCATATTGGTTACCTTAGATGTGGAGAGCCTCTACCCCTCCTTCCCACATGATGGGGGGGTAGAGGCTATCCAACATCACTTGGACAGAGATTGTTCACTTGATGGGGCGCAGA
>CM044445.1:22937377-22949574 GCA_024363595.1 Xenopus borealis
CCCGACAATTTTGTTGTGCGGGGCCCCGTGATTTCTGATGGCGGCTCTGCCTGTTGACTTGGGAACCCTGGAGCTGCCAATAGCCTGGACCTGCCAATAGCCTGGACCTAGTGGTACAGGTATAAGGTCCATTATCCTGAAAGCTTTGAATTATGTTAAGATAGTCTCCCATAGACTCCATCGTAATGAAACAATTAAAAATTTTAAAAACGTATTTCCTATTTCTCTGTGGTGGTAAACCAGTACCTTGTACTTAATCCCAACTAAAATATAATTAATTCTTATTGGTGTGATAACAATTCTATTAATAAGGTTATAAATTACAGAAAGACCCCATACCTGTAAAACCCCAAGCATTCTGGTTAACAGGTCCCATTCCTGTAGCTCCAGGGTTTTCACAGCAGGTTACATCAACAGGTACACCAGATATGTCACCAAAGAATCAAATGCCAGTGACATTTTGAAATCCTGTTTTGGAATGGAAACACCCTCTCAAGCAAATGCTTGCACCCAATTTGTATCAAAATGCAAGTGCTACTGTGTTCGATTGTTCGAGGTGCAACCTTAGGATTTTGAACAGTAACACTGAAATTATGGAAAAGAATGCCTCAGAAATTGCACTGTTCAATTGCACGGAGTTCGTAAATGATCACCAATGTGCATTTGCATATTATAATGAGGGGGGGCTAGAAATATTTATAACCGCCTTTAAAAGATTGACCCTTGGATTTTGTCCCAACTACCAAACTGTTATTTGAATCCACTTGTTCCACACCCTGCACCTATCCCCCAACCCCCCCCCCCATTTGCTAAACAGGGGGTCTCATGAGGGATGGAGTAAAACGCATTCAATTTGCAGTTTCTCAGTCCCTGCTAGAGTATGTAGGTTGCTGACAAATGGAAATCCGGAAACTGCACAATTTTCTGCCCTCCCAGCAGGACAGCAGGAGGATTGTTATTATTTTCTATATGTTCTATACATTTGGTTTTCCATAGCCTTGATGGAACATTAAAATCTGTGCAGGGAGCATGGAATCTTTATTCTATGCGGCTGGGAAAGAGTTGGTTAGAGAGGAAGAGAGACTTGAACCATAATCACAATGTGTTTTTGGACATTAGACTTTGTATTGGTGTTTACTCTGCAGGATAATTAGTACCTGGGTTGCGCTTCCTAATCTTCCAGAGCTAAAAAATTTAGGGAGTTTCTAAAATTACTCTTTCAGGTAAAGCCATGAGCTGCTTCATGATACTCCAGGGGTGCTGCTCCCATGGAAACTATTGCACACACCATGTAATATAGACAGGGCAATAAATGTTACTTTAATTTCACCCCAATAAAAGAAACTTATGTTTTCCGGATAATTTAGACCTCCATATCTTAAGTCTACAAAAAATTATTTAAGTATTACTTCAACCCAATAAGTTTGTTTTGCCTGCAATAAGGATTAACTAGATCTTAGTTGAGATCAAGTACAAGGTACTGTTTTATTATCATAGAGAAAAATGAATCCATTTTTAAAATGGATTTTTGTCTGCAAGTGCAGTAAGCAATGACAATTTTAAGTGCAATCGCCATCTTTTTTTCCCCATAATGCCGTGGTTTATCCCAGAATTCCAAGAAAACCTCGGGCACACAGGGTAATGCTGGCAGGGTGAACCCTTGCTTAAAGTTTATTCATTGTCGGACTGGGATGCCAGGGGCCCACCAGAAAACCTTAGACCAGGGGCCCACCAGAAAACCTTAGACCAGGGGCCCACCAGAATACCTTAGACCAGGGCCCCAACTTCCAAAGTATTATTCCTTCTCTCCACACTTAACCTCTTTATTCTCCTATTCTTTTATCTACTTACTATACTCTATTCTTCCATTATTAAGCCTCTTTTTCCACATAAAGAAATAGGGAAATGAAATAGGCCAAATTGTTAGGAGCAAGAGGGCCCACTGACACCTGGGCCCACCGGAAGTTTTCCTGGTATCCCTGTGGGCCAGCCCGACACTGAGTTTTTTGCAGCATGCAACGTTTTGGGGATAAACCCCTTTATCAAGCAGTTTTTCTTTGAATACCAGGATTCAGAATCTTTTCCCAGAATTACAGCATCATTGTAGTCCTAAGAGGGTGTTAAACCTGATGCAATTGTGGCCAATGCACATTGCAGTAAAAGCAATGTTGCTGAAAGTCTGGTTGGTGTAATTTCTGGTGTCAAGTGCAAAAGTATGCACCCAATTCTTTAGATGCACATATATTGTACCTTGTACTATTGGGTGCTGGAGCTTCCTCCTGGCCTGGAGATGGCACATCAAGGCCCCCACACCCCCTAGGCCCCCCTCTGCATCTGCAAAGCCTCCTCTGGCCCCCCTGCCCAAGCTGCAATCAACCCCTAAGCCCCCCCCCTCCTCGAGTGTAGCTTTATCTTATTGCAGCTGCTCCTGGGGCTAGGTAGGGAAGACTGAAGGAGCGCCAAAGGCTTCATGCAGGGCTCAGGTCAGGGCTGGTAGGACTCGTGAGGGCTAGTGTCCACCAGTGTCCCGTCGGCCCAGTCCAAACCTCAGAATCATTGTGATGCATTTAACCAAATCTTGTTTGACGCACAGCAGACTGCAGTTCTAAATGACCCCCTATGGTCTCTGTATATACGTGATCCAGATTTCCTCTGAGTAGCCATACCAGCTGCAAGTGCGACACATGAAAATGTAGCCCTGGTGTAAATCCTGTATTACACAGCAAAGCTACAAGTAGGAGCACCACATGCAGTGTGTGGCACAAAGCTTTCCCAGGACATAAAATAAAGGGAAAGATGCATATTTTACATTGTCACCTCCAGTATAAAGCAGCATCTAATTGGCTCTGCAGGAGTAGGTTCTGGCTCTGTCTGATCCATCAGTCACTGCAGATAACCTGAAGAGCTGCCGGTGGGGTTCCAGCAGTCAAAGGAGGATGGGGGTAGCATAATAAATACATATTTTAAGGAAACGTTGCAGGTTTTAATGAAATAAATTGCAGAGTTCAATCTTATCCCACGCCCATATTCTCCTTTAATATAATGGCTTCTATTTTTACCAATTATATGATTGAATTGCCTACTGTTTTTTATTGCCTTATGACATTGGAGAATTGTGTAGTGCACAATAGCAAGTGCATGGAACAACATGAATTTATTTATGCCTATTATTATTATTATTATTATTATTAACATGTATTTATATAGCGCCAATATATGGCGGGCCCCGGTACAGGATGGGCACCTGGGCCCCCCTGTCGGCCCCTTACCTCTATAAATCCCATGCTGGAGTGCTGATAGCATGTGTGCTGTAAAATCTCCCCCTAGCTAACTGCCTGCCACAACCATTATTGTGGCTCCGATGGGCCCCAAGGGGGTGGGGGCCCTGGTGCAATTGCACCCTCTGCACCCCTGGTAGTTACGCCACTGCTGCGGCCCACCCACACGCACGGGTTTGTGCACGCATGCCCTCGTTTGCAAACAGCCTGGGGCTTCCGGCCAGCATTGCCCAGCAATACATGTATTAAATGGAATGCACCTTCCAATGACATGCGTTACGGTACGCTATCACTTCCCCGGAGAAGGAAATCGCATGTACTTTACAATCAATACGCTGACGACCATTAGCTGAAACATTACAGGAAAAGCTTTCTCCGCTCTGTCATTCTCATAAGTATAAGAAATTGCAGCTCTTCTGGTAATGTTTCCTGAATACTCAAATTAGCAGCAAGCCATTTACCTAATCTTCTTCATGTTTACTTTATAAGCTGAGGATTGGCAGTCTCTAGCACTGCAACTGTTGCATTACTGTACTTCCCAGCACTCCTTGCCTACTGAGCAGAGACAGGGATGATGGCAGATTTAGTCCCATAAAGACGAGGCTAGGTGATATGCATGCCCAACATGTCACCCTGTGCACCTAATACTAATCTTTGGGTTTAACCCACAAAAATGTTAATATTTTAAACCGCTATTACACAAACTCATATATTGTGAAACAAACCCCCCTGCTGGTAAACAACTGTATACATGTTATTAATAATTTGTGATAAATTAGAAAAGTTAAACCCCACTCTGATTCAGACATTTCAGCTCATCTGGATTCTTAATTTGTTCATTTTCACCTAAAGGGGATGTAAAGGCAAAATGAATACATGCTCAAATAATTATCTATGCCGTGTAGAACAACTTTGCAAAATATATTGATTAAAAATTATCTACCATCTGCAACCCTAAAGCATTTACACCGATGGATTTTAGTCCGTGCACATTAGCGCCCCTCATTATCAGGGGTAGGGTCATGACGAGCACAGTATCACAAGGAGCAGCTAGCCCTATCCTTAGGCACACAATAAGAACAGGGCACAATTTGGGCTGTGCCTCCTGCTACTCCATACAGAGCCATAGGGGCAAAAGGGGGTACATCTATGTGCCTCCTCCAACAATCCTTTACTAATATACAGCACAGAGGCATGTGGTTATTTTCTCACACCCAAATACAGCATGCAAATTGGCTGATTGCACTTTGCCCACAGTACCTGAGTTTCCAAATAAGCCCTAAAAAAACACTAGATTGACATGTGTTCTGATCCTTCCATACTCCTCTATGTACCTGGACATACACCTTAAACTCCAACATCTATTTTTTTTAGGCTCACTTTTTGTCAGGCCTGCAAATTAGGACTGTCCTGATTAAATAGGGGCTTGGGAGGTACAATATGGGCTTTGGGCAAGATGTGCATAATATAGGGGATAAAATACCCCCTATTGTAAAATATAAAGATATTATAAATTACCGAGGAGTTATGACCATATGAAAACCAGAGGCCAAGGCAAAGTGTCTTTATACAGGTCATGCAACAGGGGGTACTTTATTTATTATGATACACAGGTTTCAGTGAGTCGTGACAGAAATGACATCAATAATCTCCAATTATAACCAATGACATCACTAAGCACAGTTTATAAGGATATAATTCATGTGTTCTTCTTCTGTATCATATGTATATAATACATATGCTTAGTGAGTCATTTTTGTCACATGACTCACTGAAACATGCATATTATAATAAACACTGTACCTACTATTGTAAAATATTAGATATTAAAAGTCACCAAGGAGTTCCATGTCCTGTAAAAAAAGCAGTTTGTGCCTTTATATGATCATGGAACTCCTCTGTGACTTATAAGATCCTTATATTTTACAACAGAATGTATATTACTCCCTTTAGATATTCTTTACATGCCTTTCCCAGAAAGTAATATTGGTTTCCAAGTGCAAAATCAGTGCATAACAGTCTCAGGGCAATGGTAAAAGAGGTGTATTCTGTCTGTAGCAGTATTTTGTAACTGGAGGATAAATGCCCTAATCCATTTCCATCAGACAAAATCATCTGTCACAAATGGTAGGTTCATTGACTTGATTTGGGCACTGATTTGGGTACTCTACTGGCAAAAAAACAGCTGTGGAGGCGCCCCATGTGCTCTAATCCCCAGATTTTGTTTTGCCAATTCTGACTATACTGTCTAGGGTTGGACTGGGCCAGCGGGACACCACAAAAAACCTTGTGGGCCCTGAGGCCCCAGGTCTGCTTCTTCCAGGACTGCATTCACTGATCTCGTACTCCCTACTGTGATTGTGTTGGCAAGGAGTTTAGTGCATAATGTGTGTGGTGTACGGTGGGGAGTGGGTCAGTGGCACTAGCGACTAGGGTGGGGGCCCAGGTAGCAGCCTCAGCCGAGCAGCCCAGTCCTACAATAATACTGACTGACCAACTAAGCATGTACTGTATGCCAGGCTGGCAGAATGTTTGTCAGAATATTACCCCCACTCCAACGCTTAAAGATAAGCACAGGGGGACCTGCATCACTTTGGCTACCTCTGGGCACCAAACGCTGCCTTTATAGTTCTGCTTTTTACCATATTCCATATGAAACAGATTTTGTGAATCATCTACACCAGTGATCCCCAACCAGTAGCTTGTGAGCAACATGTTGCTCTCCGACCCTTTGGATGTTGCTCCCAGTGGCCCCAAAGCAGGTGCTTATTTTTGAATTCCAGGCTTGGAGGCAAGATTTAATTGTATAAAAACCAGGTGTACTGCCAAACAGAGCCTGAATGTAGGTTGACAATCCATATAGGTGCTACCAAATGGCCAATCACAGCACTTATTTGGCACCCCAAGAACATTTATCATGCTAGTGTTCCTCCCCAACTCGTTTTACTTCTGAATGCTCACGGGTTCAAAAGGTTGGGGATCCCTGATCTACACCATTGAAGTGAGACACCTTTCGCTAGTATTACACACACACTGATAAGCTGATCACGGCTTGTGAGAAAATGCAGCCCAGCAACTGTACTGACAGCCATTCTATGTAATGGCACTTTGCCAGCCTTTCCCAATAATGCATTTCTATATTCAATAGTATAAAATTTCTCAAATCTTTTTTCACAAAGAGTTAAGAGTTAAACCCAAAAAGCTTGGGACAGGAGAGACACACGCATTAGAAGAAAGACAGAACACGAACTCGAGTCTATAAAACAATTGATGTTCTTTTTCTTGTAAAATCTTAATTTATTTTCTAAGACATAAAAAGGGGATACAGAAAGAAAAAAAGGGGGCAACCACTCAATCAGGGGAAAAACAGGAAGGGTAAAATGGAGGAGAACTGTTACATATCACTCAGTATTTTCATATTTCGTTCAGAGAATATATTGACCTATAGAGTCATCATTTTTCATCAAACTATCCAATTTGATGTTCTATCACTTTTTCACATTTTAGCATTTTATGTCATTTTATGTCATTTTTAAAAGAATTTTGTAGGGAATTTTCTCTTCTACTTTTGATAAATGCACCTCCAGTTGGGATTTCTGTTACCAGGGAACATTATGTACAAAGTGGAATCAATCTGTCTGTAAAGTTAATGGGATATCCAATAATTAATTAACCAGTAATATAATTTAAAATAATTTCAAAGTGTACACTGGGTGACACCGATATGGAAGGTGCAAGGCACGAGGGACAAAAAGTTCTGACTATGCCCATTTTTGCCACTCCTACTAAATGTCATTATACAAAATTTGGCAGCTTATGGAAAGTCTGAACACATTTCTGGTGGTTTTAGGGCCACGTTTTATGAGTTATTACAGTTTTGCTAATGAAGGTGAAATCATCCTTTAAGCTGCAAGTCACAGATTCCCAAAGAGACCTGCTTATCTTTGCTTATTGTAAATACTTACAATTGTATAACAGTGCAGGTTCTGGTATTCTTAAGTTTAAGACATTCTGAATCTTTTTCTGGCTGTTCAGTGCAGGAGATCAAAGAGACACTCAGGACATTTCTGTAACAATCCGGGACAGCTGGCTAAGGTGTCAAAATCGGGACCGGGTTCCATGGAAAGTGGGACAGTTGGAAGGTATGGCAAGGTACAGATAAGGTTCCCACTTAGCTGGATTTTCACAAGCTAAGCCGGTAAAATACAAGCCAAGGCCAGATCTGGTATTTTAACTTTACTATGAATCTACATGCCAGTAGATTCACAATCCCTAGTCATTCTGCCCCTTGCCTGCTTCCAATCTGCCAAAGCCCAATCCTCATTTATCCCGTAACATCTCTGTAACCCTGCATACTCACAAAATCTCCACCCACTCCATGCCATGTCCCCTTTTACTAACCCTTACTCTTTACATTACATACTTGTAATACAACGGGACCCTTTCTATTGATAGAAAGTAGGGAAAAAGCAATTTTATTCAAAATATAAAACAAATTTACATGTAGTATATTTAGTCCTAGAATTGACAAATAGATTTTAAATGCCTTGTCATTCCTTAAATGATCTTAAATAGACAGAAAATAACACATTGGTAATTGCTTTCCATATACTTATAGGGTCACTAGAGGCTGCAGGAAATAATCAGCATGTTCTGCTTTGGGAAATGTGTTGATCCCCAAACAATGTACAAACAAATCTCCAATGTTCAACCAGAATTGTTTTTCAAGAAGCTTAAATAATTGGTTTTAATTCTCTTTGCAACAGAAAGGCCCTCCTCATTGGAACTAATTCTGTCCTGCTGTGCCCAGTTCCTTCTGGTTACTAAAGGATGGCAGTAAATATCAGGAACACTGTCCTGAGATCATGAATCCTTTTGTGTCTTTTAGTTGACCAGTGCATAAAATTCATATTAAGGATTCAGTACTGCAAAAATTGTATCATTTTTATGAGTTTGTATAAAGATTTTTAAATTCCCTCTGTAAAAAGCCCCCCTAAATACTGGGATTCTGACTTTAACCTGTCAAGCTTTCTTTGACCATGAACCACTATATAAAGCCCCCTAAATACCAGGTTTGCGAATATAACCTGTCAGACTTTCCTTTGCTATGGACCAGAATATAGCATATGAAGGACTCTGGTAACTTATGGACATACAAGTTTATTATTCCTACAATAAACTAATAATTAACAAGTAGCTAATACAATTACAGCAAGTTACTATAGTGTACATTAAATCTTATAATAAAAGAAGCATGCAACATACAAGACAAGACAAGGTATTTATTCTAACTACTCTAACCTAATGTCTTGGTGTGTGCGCATATATTGTTATGTCTAAGTGGCTTTTCCTTAAAGGTGTTTCTCCATCACCAGTTCCTTCTTCCTTGGTTTCTTCTTCTGTGTGTACACCAAATGTAAGAGCTTCCAGTTATAACCCTTTGCCCTCCATGACAACCAAGCTGTAGCCCACTACAGTTTGTTTGTACACATCCTGTAACCAGGATGAAACACTGTCTAGTAGTAGTCACTGTATACCATGATACTTCAGGCCCGATAGGCATCCATTGAACTCCAGTAATGTATTATACTGAATACCATCCATTAGGTGCCACTGTACACTGCATCCTGTGGGTCTTCCAGGTTTACTCAATTCCTGTTAAACTAGTTTTCCTTGTAGATGGTCCACAATCTTTACATGGATTCATTTGGGGAAGATGACTCTCTTCTTAGTTTATTTTAGAAACACCAACTGTCTTCCAAACCTTTCTTTTGTTTAGAATAGCCATGTTTCCAAAGGCTTGCTTGGATACCTAATTAGAGTCTCTTTCACCAATATTTATGAAGTCCATTATAACACCCTCTTTCTTCCGTATTTGAATTCTTTCATTTTGTGTTTATCCAGTAAAAGATGGATCTTGCCATATAGAAATGTTTCCATAGTTAGTTGGAACATTTTAGGGGTCATTCATCAAAACTGCACATTTAGCTCTGTTACAGGCTCCAAGGATTTCGGTGCAGCCTGTGCTTTGCAACTTCAGCAGAAATTGGCCTAGGTACTAGAAGAAAGTCACTGCTTAAAAGGGAACTAAACCTCCCAATAAAAAAGCCCCATCTACTACCATTGATAGCCC
Organism: Xenopus borealis; assembly: GCA_024363595.1. Classification (NCBI taxonomy): domain Eukaryota; kingdom Metazoa; phylum Chordata; class Amphibia; order Anura; family Pipidae; genus Xenopus; species Xenopus borealis. The sequence goes on from CM044445.1 coordinate 22,946,789, forward strand.
CCTCTTCCTGCTTCCTACCCTCTTAGTACATTATTCCAGAGAGTGCCCCTGAATAACATGCTGACTTATTTATGCAGAGTAGTGCAGCAGAGCTCATAGGCACCATCTTACTGGTTTTCGGTCTTTTCCAGATACTCTTCCTTCCCTTCAGGAATTTTCAGACATTTTTGGCACATGCACAGTTGGTACGAATACCGGGGGCTGCTCCAACTGTGCATGTGCCAAATAATTAATTCCCCTAATGAAGAAGACCGAAAATCCAATACATGTGTATGAGGACCACATTCTGGCACATAAACAAGAATTTGGGAAAATGCAAAGCTTACCTTAAAACACTGATTTCAAAATAGCACCTGCCTGCTAGCTGTGACTGTGAATTCCCACAGATAACAAGATTTTAATATTTTATATAATGTAAGTAACATTTATTTTGCTTGGCTAACATGATAAAATAGGATTTGGAATTATTTCTTAGGATGACAGGTCCCTTTTAATGGAGGTTGGTTGTTAAACTATTTTATTACAAGTGCCCCCTGCTGACTGCAGCCACACCTGATAACCAGCCCTCTTTAAAACTGGGTGCTTACTAACATAAATAATATAAAAATGTAGAATCCCTGCAATTCTGTGTTCTACCCTATATTGCAGGAGAATTCTTGTACTCTTTGTCACTGATAGTGATTTTTTTGGCAGTGCCGGCACCAGTACACTAATCAAAACCGCCCACTAGATGGCACTGATTTGCTTCTGTGTGATTGAATATCATTTAGTACAGAGATGTGTAAATAGTTGATTTCTTTTTACACTATGACAAAAAGAATCAATGTTGTGTGTTAGAAGTTTGAGGGGGTCTCTGTTTATAGGGTTTTTTGAGAACCTCTATAGCATTTGCATTCATTCAAGGATGTGAAAGGGAACTAAAGACAGTATGAGAGCAAATACAAGAAAGTAACTTTATCAAATAGTGATTACAATTGTCCAAATCATACCTAGCAAATCAGCAGTTGGTTTACTTGAATGTGCTAACAAAAATGAAAGCAGACGTGCGATTGGTGACTTTGGGTTATTATACTTAAGCAATATATCTACTAAATAATATTTATGATAAGTAACTGTGCCAATGTCTTTTTTTGCAACCTTAGGCTGTCTACAAAGCCTGGCTTTGCTCAGAGTATTTCAACGTGACCCAGCGGCAGTGCCGCCATCGCATTCCCTGCAAGCAGTACTGCCTAGAGGTTCAAACCCGCTGTCCATTCATGCTACCTGACAATGACGACCTAATCTATGGAGGGTTACCTGGCTTCATCTGTACAGGTAAGCTGGGATGTTTTTATAGTGGGTAAAATCTGTATAACACTGGTTCTGGACAAATTTTGACTATGGCAGAAATCCATAACAACCTGTTTATCATTAACATGGCTCAGTCAGTCATGCAGCACATGCTAAAAACTGGATTCTGGTTGGGGAATCCTCCTGCACATTTGAAGCAATATTGGTATGTTCTTCGATTCAATAGGAGCGTTTATTTTATTGTAAAGTAGGAATACTTTTCCAAGCTTGAACCTATTCACTATTTATCAATAAAATAACTTGAAAAAGTCAGCTTGGGAAAAGACTTCACCACTTGGTGCTCCAGTAAAATTAGTCCAACAGTCCCCCTGATCTGGTCTGGTTTGTGCGGGTGGTACATGCCAAAAGATTGAAGGTCGCAACACTCTTCTCCTTTCTCAAATGGAGGGTGCAAGTTCAGAGTCATCTCCTTCAAACACCGTCTCCATGAAGTCAACAAAATGTCTCTTGATCTCAGGTTTCCTATTGAGGGTGCGCTCTAAGGAAACAAATATGCCTTTGCAAGTTGGCTGTTATTTGGCAGTTTCCTTTTAGAGGTAGGAACAGTTAGGGGTGCTACCCAGATGCTGGAGTCATCCTGGTAAACTTCCTTGTTCATAATTTCTAGGAACTCCTTGTCTTCAATTGTGACTGCCAACTCATTGTCTCAAGTGGTTACATCGAAAACTGTGTTGTATATCTTTACTGCATAGACTTTGTTTCACACAGTAATGGTGTGGATATTGATCAAAACAAGTATTGCGTCCATTAGACCAAACATTTGTCTTAAATGAAGAAACCATAGCAGACTTCCTAATTTTTCCCAGGCAGACGTTGCCTATAATTACCAAGCCTAGATCCAGGCATTGGGCAAAAGGGGCATCATGAGGTCCATTGATTTGTTGGTAGACCTTGTGCACTCTTGGGATGTCTCTGCCAAGTAGGAGAAGGATATCAGAATTTTTGTCTAAAGCGGGTATCTGGTTAGCTATAACTTTCAAGTGAGGGTGGTAAGAAGCAGCTGCATGAGTAGGGATCTCTTCTTTGTTAGTTGGAATCTGGTTGCACTCAATGAGGCAATGGTATTTCTGTTGTACTATTCAGAGGAACTACTATGAGACCACTAGCTCACCTTCCTGAGACTTCGATAGTGCCAGTACATGTGCCAATGGTGTAGGGAAGGACATCTGCCTGAATGTTTAAAAGGTCAAAAATCTTTGATCTTGCAAGAGATAGGTTACTCTGATCATCTAGTACTGCATACAGTCTCACAGCCCTTTCAGGTTGTCCTTTGGGGTATACATGAACAAGACTTGTCATGCAGTCCATCTCCAGGTGAGAGATGCTGCCCAATCTGTGCTCTCCCCTCCTTGCTTTGCCACGGGAGAGTTATCTGACAACATGGAGGTGTCCTACTGCGCATGCAAGCCCAGCTCCTTCAGATCCTGGAAGAAGAG
>CM044445.1:22949761-22961867 GCA_024363595.1 Xenopus borealis
GGGGGGGTTTCATTCCCCTTTAAGTTGCTATATTCCTATTGTCCATGTCCAAGACTTATTATATTCTTACTTTTCCCATTGTATGATGGTTCCCTGACCCGCTTTATCAATAAATCTGCTTCCTTCCTAGTGGTATCATTAGATGATACTGGGGTTCAAGGGCACCCAACATATCCAGAAGTTGACCTGTTTTACCAATATATATTGAAATTGCTTGTTAATTGGGGCCTTATGGAGCCCCCTGTACCTCCTGTATCAGCATCATCAGAGAAGAATATCTTGACGGGCATCAGTAGCTGTCAGTGAATTAAGTTGGGTTGCGCATTAATAACATTTGTAAATGCATCTGTCCCCTTTATTGGAATTGGGAATACACAGTGTCAGGATTTTCTGCACAATGTACAAATTTAGGAGTTTTATTACAGTATGTTGGCACTATATAAATACTTGTTACTATTAATAATAAATACAGTTAAGATAATTGATCTTTTTACATGGAAATTATATGCTGCCATAAAATCTGGCAGCACAACATTAATAAATGGGCTTTAAGCAGAAAAGAAATCAGGGATACCATCCGCAGGTTATTGATGATCAAAGCCACAGAGCAACTCAGAGACACACTCTTGGATTACAAAGAAAAGGCAGAAAACAATAGGGTACCTATTGTAGTTACCTACAACCCACAACTGAACATTATTAGAAAAATAGCCCTGCAACCCATGCTCCATAAAGATACCCGACTAAAAGAAAGATTCCCGGAACTACCTCTCTGGCTCTCTTGTCTTATAGACAACCACCGAATCTGAGGAAAATGATTGTCAGAACTGCTCTTCCTAAAGCAACTAAAGCAGGTACATTTCCCTGCAACAGCAACTAGGGTTGCCACCTGGCCGGTATTTTACCGGCCTGGCCGGTATTTTTGATGGTTGATCCCAATGTTATTAATAGGGATAAAAGATAAATATATAGGAAGGCCGGTATTTTTTTCAGGAAAAGGTGGCAACCCTAACAGCAACAGATGTGAAACCTGCAAATACATCCTGTGCAAAGATCAAGTTGCTATACCGAATACACAAAAAAGTATACCCCATTCTGGACTACTATTCGTGTGCTTCATCCAATGTGGTATACATGATTACATGTACTAGGTGCTCTTGGGGTTGCCACCTGGCCGGTATTTTACCGGCCTGGCCGGTATTTTTGATGGCTAACCCAATGTTATTAATAAGATATTAAAAAGATAAATATATAGGAAGGCCGGTATTTTATTTTAAGAAAAGGTGGCAACCCTAGGTGCTCTACAGGGGGCATATACATTGGTCAAACAGGACAAAAATTGCACACAAGGATGAACCATCACAGACATAAAATCAACACCAAGTCATTTGATACACCATTGGGGCAACACTTCTACAGTCAAAATCACAGTCTTCAGGACATGCAGGTTTTAATTCTAAAAGCAAACTTTAAAACTGAACAGAAAGGAAGATTTATGAATTCAAATGTATGGAGTTATTTAACACATTAAGACAGGGCCTTAATTTAGGGTCAGGTTTCATGTGACACTATGTGACCTGACTGAATCCAGACTCCTGGACTATTTACGACCCACCCTAATTCATTGTATTATCTCTACAATTGAGCTCTATTTATCTGTAACTTCTTATTTATTACCCATGAATACCTTGCACTGATCTAATAGTATATATGCTGTGCCCTTCTAGCCCTCATTTGTATTTTGCCTGACTAAGGGGCCTTGGTTCTCCGAAAGCTTGCAATGTATTTTTATTGTTGGCCAATATAGGTATCAATTCCACAATACTTTTTTTTTTTTAATTTGTTATTATATCTTAGTTGGGATCATGTACAAGCTACTGTTTTGTTATTACAGAAAAAAGGAAATCTTATTTAAAAATTTTAATTATTTGGATAAAATGTTTATGGGATATGGCCTATCCGGAATAATTTTATGGATAATAGGTTTCTGGATAACGAATCCCATATCTGTACCTATGTTGGTCTAGCTACAGCTTTAGAGGGGTGTTTCACCTTTAAGGTAACTTTTAGTATTGTTATGTTTTGGTAGCCGAGGATGAGCAGAGTATAACAGGGCTTTATTAGCAGGTTCATGCAACCATTACAGTTCAACTCTGTGCACAGTGACACCTACTGGCCATTTGTATAAAAAGCACATGACTATGAAGATTCTCATTCATCCAGGTCATGGCATGTTTAACGAAGTAACTCAAAGCAACTGGATTTGCAGATAAATTTTAATGAAGTCGTTTCACTGCTCATCCGAGCAGCTTCTTCAGTTCAACTGACTGGTGTAGGGGAGTTCTCGGCATATAGACTCTTCCAACAATCCAATCACAAGGGCACATTGTAACTCTTCAGAGAGGAACTGGAATTATCCATCATAGTTAACAATTCCACCATCACCCCATCTCCCCAGGCCCAGTGCCTTGGGGTTATCCTAGATTCTGCCATGTCATTCACTCCTCACATCCAGTCACTTGTTAAAAAGAACATATCCAAAATACGATCATTTATCACCCAAGATGCTGCCAAAATTCTTATTCACTCTCTCGTCATATCACGTCTAGACTATTGTAACTCCAGTCCATAATGAACACTGCTGCTAAGCTTACATACCTCCCAACATTTTGGAAGTAAAAAGAGGGACAAAAAATTATTTTCTATGCCAATTTGATGTGTCACAGCATTTCCATATTACTCTTCTCATATATTATATTTTATATCAGATACATACCCCTTAGTAGCAGACATACTGTACAGTATATCAAGTTGGAACTGAGCTTGTTCCCGAATAATGTAAATAGTATTCTGAATAGGGAATTATAAAAAAGTGTCCTTTTATTCATTATGAAAAGCAATAATAAGCCTATTGGAAATAATTGAGGTAATTTATGATAGCAGGTGCAGTAGTCTAAGTGCAATAGTCTGTTTTCTACCCACAATTTAATACTGGCTCCAGAGGGAGATGCAACTGAGGCCAATATGTCAAAAGTGAATCAGCTGCAGTTGCATTTTGATGGGAATTGGAAACAATGGTTCTGAAAATATCCGTGAGGACATCTGTGCCCTATTCACGTAGTGAATGACTGTGGCAACCCTGGAGCCACCAGCAGCATTAAACTGGAGGGTCCAAGGCCTACCGAGGCTTCTGACACAAGGGTCCCCACTACCCTTTGAGGACCCTCTGCTCCAACAGCAACCCCCCTCCAGGCCTCTCCTGTGCCACAACCACCCTCTGGGGAGATCAGGGGACAGCGCAGGCCCATGAGGGCAGCAGATAGTATGGGTCTGGGTTACTGGGGCCCACTGGGATTTTACCCAGTGTCCTTCTGGCACCCTGATTCAGAGTTAGCAGTAGCTCCATGATTCACCTGTGTCAGTAGGCGTAACTGCTAGGCAGAAGGAAGGCAGCAGCACCCATTTCTCACATTGTTTCCTTTTATTAGAAAGTTATAGCATGGTATGTTTGGAGAATGTTTTATTTCTGCATGCCTGCCTTTTTACATATGTGTGGGAGCTGCTACCTCCTTTTTATTTGAAGGGGGGTGGTCTATGGAGAATGTGTCAAAACATGGTACAGCGCTACAAAACATGTTGGCGCTATAGAAATATATCTTAATAATGGTAGCTTCCTTTGCTCAAGTCTGGGCTCCTGCTAAATTATTTACTTAGACATATGGACTGCCTCGGCTGTCACTTGCATCCATCCTTTGGCACACTGTTCTAGCTGACTAGCCATAGCTTGTGCTTAAGGACCCCAGGTGACACCAAACAAACACACACAATGAACCCTGGGAATGGAACAGAAGCCACCCTTTAAACATACAGTTGCAGGGGGTAGCATTTGCTTCTGATTTATGTTAGATCTGGTGGCTTGGCACACTGTATGTCAATATTAGTGATAGGCGAATTCCAGCGATTCGCCACAGGCGAATAAATTCTCTAAACGCATGCAAAATTTCGCCTGGTGAAAATTTGGTGCCAATTGCCGGCTTCCAAAAACAGATGCCGACGTCCTTTCCTTTCGACGCCGGCAATGGAAGCCCGCATCCAAAAATGGACGCTGCGCCCAAACGAGAAGTGGCGTTGCAAAATTTTCGGCGTTTCACGAATTTCTCTACAAATTAGCAAACAAATTTGGTGAAGCTAAACGCCGCCGATTCGCCCATCACTCAGTCAATATACTTTTGGTTCATTTTCATGGGAGATGAACGGAACTTGCTACTACTGTGGCATCTAAAAATTGTATTACTATTGTGTAGCTGTCTTTGCGTGCGAATATTTTCCCAGTAGTGCAATGTACTTTAGGAATAAATATGAAATTGTATATCAGACATTTTAAATTATACGATTATCTCTTCTGAAACATAACAGATCTGAATTCAGACAATGTAAAAGAAATCTTGGCTTCTGTCATACATTATATTCATTGATCTAGGTGCACACATCCCTTCTAAACTTGTTTCTTGTACCACTTCCAACAGATACGCTAGAAAACCATATGTCCAACACAGAGGCAGAGTGCTGTGATGTCCGATGGCATTCCTGCAAAACCCAAGGGAGCAGCAACCACAACACATCAACCAAATCTACAGACTCCCGGTTCAAATATTATCCACACCACCAGCACCATCGAGACCATCACTTGCATCCCTACCATCATCAGAACCACCAGTCTCTGCTGCCGGTCTCAGCAGGATCCCGCCTCGGAAACACCAGACTAAGGCTATGTGTGCTGGTGCTCATGCTCCTCCAAACCATGGCCTCTTTCTCAGTTGTGCAGAATGGGGTTACATTGGAGCCCTTGCCTGGCCTGGATGATTCATCGTCACACGAAGAGTGAACTAATGGAAGTGCTTTCTAAAAATCCAGAAGGTTGGAATTGGTTCCTTCGATGGGGCCACTGTTTTCTTTGACCTGGAGGCACAGAGAAGGGAACCCCAAATGTAGTTAACCATGGTGCAGCCTGGTGAAAACATGAGTTCTATGGGTTAGAGGGCCCACAAGACACAACTTTGAGAAGGGTTCTGTGTTAGTGGCCTTGAAATGATGTGTGTGCTAAGCAAAGGCAACATGAGGCAAAGTGAGATTGGGGTGGTCAAGTATCACTGTGTTGTGTGAATGCCTGGCGAAATAATATATGGCACCTTGTGGTTAGTTAAATCAACACCCGGTTGAGCCTACCATTAATGACTGGTGAGCCTTATTACTGGTAGCAAAGTGATTTAGTGCTGCCATGAATGTATCTTTGGTCATTTTGTGTTTGGCCAAGTAGCCAGCAATGTTCCAAATGATAACAAAAAACAAAAGAGAAATTATAGGAATTCAGTCCTGAAGTATTTTCAAGGACAAAAGAAATTATACAAAAAATCTTCATAAAGATACCCCTAATAAGTGTTATAACAATTGATATAGTAAACATGGCGTGTTAAAGTAATGCTGGCTAGAAATTGGAAGGTAGAAGAAATGGCAATGTCAAATCCTAAATAAATAAAAGTGCAAAAAGCTTACATGCTATGTAGGAAAAATGCTTCTAGCAGAATGTAGAAGTATAAGAAATACTTAAGACTACTACAGAGGTATTGAATAGGAAAAGGTTGTAGCAAAAACACAACCATTAAGCCTTGCTTTGAGGGCTACAATGAACACCAGTTAATTCAAATGAAAATGATTAATCCGCAATGACATTATAGTTATTCCTATCCAGTACTTGTAAAATGTTTTGTTTTAGTGTGTTTGCTCATGTCACTTCTAATTTCAGATATGTGTGATCTGTTGTATAAACAAACTACCATCCATCTAGTCTCTGAGCCTTTGTTTCCAACCATGCTTTAGGTAATGCATATCCTTGACTTGGGCCTAACAGCACTGACCAACAGTACAGAGTGAAAAAAACAATGGTTTGATAGAGAAAAATATCTTTATTTCTAAATATGATCATAATAATGACAGTTTGCCAAAATACAGGGTTGTGAAGGGGTAGGAGTTAAAGTCCCTGATACTGAGCAGCCACAATAAAACATAATATTATACTGACATGGAGATATGCAATAGCTTTGTAGCATTTACCTTATTTGTGTTTGCATTATTTAATAATTGCCTTGTGTATTTATGTATAGTACACATCTTTGTAGATCATATGCATTTTGTGGTGTCAATGTCCTTTTAGGCATCATTTTTATATAGCAGTCTGATTTCCAAACTCTGTATTAAATTCAGCCTTGGGACAATGATTATACTGTGATGATAGAAGGAATACCTGTACTCACAAGCTGGGCGCCAGGTCATTATTTGCCTTATTGTCCATATTATCACGGGTAGGAGGAGCAACAGGGTCATGGGTGTGGCTTCTTTAATCTGCCAGGAGTTGTTTGCATCCTCCACAAAAGTTTTCAGATTAACGGAATTCATTTATAGTATCATGCCTTCCTTGGTGGGAAAATGTTCTTTACACTAGTGCAGGGGAGACACAATCTACTGAAATATATTCATCCAAGCAAGGTCTCGATAAATGACTTGTGATGCACAGTGCTTTTGAATCTTGCCTAAAATTATCTAGAGATGTTTCTATGATTTTAAATCAACATTGCAAGGTTCAGAATAGGAGTACCCATCTTTTTCTTTGGTGAAGTACTATTATGACAAGGTGGTCATAATAAAAACTGCAAATACTTTAAACACATAACTAGAAAAAAAGTGGTTTGGTTAAGGCAGTGGTTCCCAAAGTATGAGGCTACCCCCCAATAGAGAACCTTGGCTAGGAAGTTCAATTAGAGGAAGAATTTTGGTGCACATTAATTTGATGACCTAGTTGTTATTAGTAGGGATGCACTGAATCCAGGATTCGAAATCCTTCTTCACGGCCGAACCGATTCTGAATCCTAATTTGCATATGCAAATTAGTGGCGGGAGGAAAATCGCGTGACTTTTTGTTACAAAACAAGGAAGTAAAAAAATGTTTCCCTTTCCCAGGTCTAATTTGCATATGCAAATTAGGATTCGGTTCTGTATTCGGCCAAATCTTTTGCAAAGGATTCGGGGGTTCGGCCGAATCCAAAATAGTGGATACAGTGCATCCCTAGTTATTAGGACTATGGCTGTTTTTAGCAGATACAGCAGTGATCCCCAGCCAGTAACTTGTGAGCAATACTTTGCTCTTCAAACCCTTGGATGTTGCTCCCAGTGGCCTCAAAGCAGGTGATTATTTTTGAATTCCAGGCTTGGAGGCAAGTTTTTGGTTGTATAAGAACCAGGTTTACTGCCAAACAGAGTCTCCTGTAGGCTCCTAGTCCACATAGGGGCTACCAATAGCCAATCACATCACTTATTTGGCACCCCAAGAACATTTTTCATACTAGTGTTGCTCCCCAACTCCTTTTTTCTTCTGAATGTTGCTCACTGGTTCAAAAGGTTGGGGATCCCTGAGATACAGCAATGATTTTGTATATTTGAAATCCCAAGAAGGGCTTCACAGGGGGGCTTGAACCAAATATCTCCAAATACCACTGGGCTAAGACCAGATCATTTTAAAAGCTGGAGCACGGATGGGCATATTTATTATGATGTTACATTGCATAATAAATACTGTATGCCCCTGAGAGTAAAGATTTCCCTGCAACCTGTATTTATTAGAAGTGTTCCTGATTTTATTTTCAAATGATCTGTAAATCCTAGGTTAGGCTATGTTGCATTAAATAAAGGTTAGTCTTTTCCTCGTACTCTTGTTTCTATCCATTCATTGCAGAGCTAAAACTGATTAATTTCCCATAAGAGATTTGTAATAAAAAGAAGGCTCTAGAGTATTTTTATGCTTGCTATTACTGTTTTGTCTTGTGTCAATATTTTTATTTGGCTTACAACATTAATTTAAGCACCTACTTGCATGATATATAACAGGGGTGCTTGAAAGAAATTTCTATTATGGTGATATCACCCAGAATTTGTTAAGAAGAGGATGCACAGGGCAAAACTCCTAAAGCTTTCCAATATTATCAAAAACACATTAGGGGTTTTCTCTAGTATTCCAGAGAAACTTGCTTTTCTGCAAATTGTAGTATAACATTGAGGACCAACAGTATATAATGTTCAGCCTGAAACATAGTATTATTAAAAGCCTCTTCCATCCAAGCTTCTGAATAAAAATACAAGGGCAGTGTATGAAAGTTCATTAAGAGGATCCCTGCTGATCACACATGGAATGGTTTTATTTAATTTGTGCTGGTGCTGTCCCCTGTATCAGTCAAAAGCTATCTGCATTGCCTCACATACTGTTTATAACTGGATTATTTAGGTGATTGCACACAGGACCACTTTGGGTGATTTAAACATCAGTGGCCTGGAAATGTGCATAAGTGCTGTACTTTTTCCCGCTACTGTTCCCTGATCAGTGCTGACGTTAGCTTGCCATCCTTAGGGCTCTTACACACGAGCATTTTTACCTGCGCTCCCCTGCGTTCCGTTTTGCTGCGTTCAGCTGCAGGGGAGCAAAGGTATAGACGCACTCAATGCAGCATGTTGTGTCTGAACCTGCGTTCGGCGCCTACATGCATTTGTATGAGTACAGCCCCATCCCCTGCGGCTCAACGCAGCAAAACGGAATGCAGGGGAGCACAGGTAAAAACGCTCGTATATAAGAGCCCTTATGAGGTTGCTTCAAGCATACTTATACTATATTTTCAGGCCACTAAAGTAGTCCCATGTGCAATCGAAATGATCCATAGCTGCTGAATAGTCATAGGTATACATACACATAAACATTTTATACACACTAACTTCTAGTTCTAAGTATGGTATCCATTATCCTGAAACCCGTTATCCAAAAAGTTATGATTTGCAGAAAGGCCATCTCCCATAGGCTTCATTTTAAGTAAATAATTAAAAATGTTTTAAAATGTATTTCCCTTTACTCTGTAATGAGAAAATAAAACCTGGTATTTGATCCAAATACAGTAAAGAAATAATTCATCCTTTATGGAAGCAAAACAATTAATTAACGTTGAAATTATTTTTAAGCAGACTTAAGTAATGGAGATCCAAATTATGGGGGCGCTTCTATGGGGCGACTGATCTCCTTGAATTGCTTTTACTCTTGTCTCGCGCCCGCTAAAATGCAAAGTTGCCTGCGCCTATGCACACGCTGCGCTGCATTTTCTTAAGTTGCTTGAAATTGCCTCAGGAGGCAATTTCCATCGACTTAGGAAAACGCTGTCTTGAGCATTCTGGATAACAGGTACTTAATACAAAATTAGACAGGTAAATTCTGATGCAAAGGCATTTCATTCATTCCATGACTGCCATGTTTATATACGTAAAGAACAGACTGAGAGGCTTCCCTAAAATAACTATGCATTATGATGTACACTGCTAAATGCATTTGTATAAGGAAGCATTTATGTGTTCACATACTCTTCCTTCCAAAACATCTTCCAAAAAACCTTTGCTTTCAAATAATCAGTGTTTAATCTGCAGCACAATCTCAGTACTGATTTTTCAGTTGCTCTGAGATCATTGGAACTATAATATTTTGATCAGCTGAAACAAACCCTAACACAGCAGCGGTTCAAGTGAGGATGATGGGAGTTGTTTACTACTGGTTAATTATTCCTGGTTTAGATATACAACAGTTAAGCTGGCCATACACTATAAAAGCTGCTGACAGGGTCAGCAGCTTATTGGCCCGTGTGTGGGGCCATTGGATGGGATTCCCCGATCGATATCTGGCCAAAAGCCAGATGTCGATCGTGCAGGGTTAACAATCCTGTTCAATCGCAGTTGCATCTGTTCATTGATGTGATCCCGCAATACGACCTCCAGGATTGACTGAATTATGATCTGATCATTGGGGCTTATTGCCCATGATGGGTTCATCCCGATATCGCCAACCTCAATGTGGTCATATCTGGGAGAGATCAGCTTGTTTGCTGACAACGCCAAACAAGCGGATCTCTACATGTAGGGTCACCTTTAGATATGTTGCAGACTAAGAGGAAAGCATCAGGTATCAGTTTTGAACAATTTTCCTAATTTTACCTTTGTCTGTTTTATTTTAGTTGATTAATTGAGTATCTGTCCAAAAAAGTTGCTGTTTCAGAGACAGAGAAGGCATCAGAGCTTATTCTCATCAATTTAGCCACTACATTAAAACTATTGTCAAATTTGCTGTTGAGTATCATTCACAAATTGAACTGGGACTTAAGATGTTATTAATGTGTTATATTAGATCCGCTTGTTTGGCGAGATGACCAAACAAGTGGATCTTAACCCGATATGCCCACTAATGGCAGGATGATATTGGGTTAATCCCTGAGTCCGAACGATCGGGTTACAATTATGTGAAGGGGCACCTATGGGTAGCAGGGCCGCATCAACTAGCCAATGTGGTCCTGGATTGAAGACAAAATCAAACTTCCTCAATCTACAGTATATCTGGCCTATTTGTGGCATGATATCAATCAGTTGAACCCGTAGGAAGCCCCCTCACGTGGGCAGATAAGCTGCCGAAATGGTCTAAAGGACCGATATCGGCAGCTCTAATCTGCCCATGTATGGCCACCTTTACAAGTTAAATAGCTATTGAATCTTTAGATCATTGGTTTCCATCTGGGGGGAGGGGCTTAAAACAGTGGCAATGTGGCAGGGGGCAAGTTATGGTGATATTTGTGGATTTTCTCTGCTACTCCTGAAGGCTCACCTTGAAGGTCATTTAGGGTAAGATTTGTGGTGTAAACATTCTTACTATGGCCGAGTGACGGAATGTTTGTAACCTTGTTATGAGCTAAGGTAGGCCCTGACCAAAGGTTGAACCTCCAAGGGAGACTTAAACTAAACAGTCACACAACCACAGCTTTAGATGAATGACATTGTCAAGATACTTGCATCCAGATTCCAGTTAAAATAGGTTCGTCCAATTCAGCAAATCCTACAGTTTTAAAGTCCCAGATAGAAAGCACTGGAGCACTTAGAGAGACTACAGAGGCTATTCAAGATTCATAGAACTACCTAAGGTTACACCATATGACACATGCAATAGAATTATTAGCAGTAGTAGGACTCTGTTCATAAGGATACACAAGATGAAGTCAATACTCACAGCCTTGAAAGCTTTTGTGCTTTTGAATTGCTGCTCCACCAAAAAACTGTGAATCTCAGATTGTGATTGGTTTGTTGTCATCTTGTGTGCTCTTTCATCACTAAAAGGAACAACAGGAATGATTTATTGTTTATTACAATTAATTATAGTACATAATACTTTGCAGGGAAACCTATTTCCTGTAATGTGTTTGGTCTTCAGACCTCAAGCGATGATGTTTTGAATTGCATGTTCTATTTTAGTTCATGTGTGCCAATAGTGAAAGCGGCTTTTAAGTTTTAAAACAACTGCATGTGCCTTACATTCACCAAAGGTACTCTATTTATTGGTATCAGACAGTTAATATTCCATTATTTTGAAGACAATTTGCTCTTGTGTTGCAAAAAAAAGGACAAAGTTGCAATTAAAAGCAATATACTATGATGATGTTTTGATGAGTTCGAAATCGCGTATCTTTCTGATCATGCCAAGTTCTCAATGTCTTTGATTTCCAACATTTTCTAATGGACCTGGCTAGCCCAAAGAAGAAGTCTTTGTGTAACGTTGTAACACAGCTGAATATCCACAATATCTATTGTGAATGTATAGGAACTAGCTATCAATAAGGATTGTTCATTTCTGCAAATGTTGCTTGTTTGCTTAGTCACGTTGGCAGCGTATACAGTCCTTGCACATTCATAGGTAGTGATGGGCGAATCTACCCAGTTTCGCTTCGCCGAAAAATTTGTGAATTTCCAGCGAAATTCGCTAATTGGCGAAAACATTTGCGAAACGAGTCGCAACACGTTTTTGATGCGCGTTGCTTCGTTTTCATCGCTTTCGACACACGTCACGTCGTTTTCGTTGCGTCGTGTCAAAAACTATGCGTGACTCATTTTTTTGCGAATTTTCGCTGGCGCTTCGCGAATTCGCCGCAAATTTGCCCATCACTATTCATAGGTAGTAATTAGCAAGCTTAAAGGGATCCTGTCATGG
>CM044445.1:22962786-22982124 GCA_024363595.1 Xenopus borealis
TCTTCCTCCTTGACTTCTAATATCTGTATCAAATTATATAAATTGGTATATAGTTTTGCTGAATATATATATATATATAGTGAGAGAGAGTGTGAGTGGAATTCTTAGATGTATTTTGCAGCACAAGAGATTTCAAATACTAATTGATTGTTTAGTCTGTTGGAACATATTTTTTATTAAAGGGGGCGGGGTTCAATAAACTTACATACAATACACTAACGAGCAATAATTAGGAAATTTTCATTTTATTTTGGCTTTATTTTACTTGGATTAAAGGCAGCATATGGTCATATTTTAGGAGATGCCTTCTGGCAGTTTAAAGAATAAAATGAGTACTAATAAAAATAAATACAGTTTTTTTTCTTGTACACTGGGTTCTGCTGGATTTAGTTGATGCCCCAGATCTATCACAGGGTACAGTTTTGTGTATATATCTTTTTACCCAACTGCATCTCAGGGTGAAGACAGCTGTTACTGTAAACACAGAGACACTTTATTTACTTGGTATATATTGTGGGATATCTAATAGCAATATTTGTAGAGCGCATATAAATATTGTTATTATCTCAAATTTTTCTGGCATTTTCAAAGTTTCCCCTACGTTAGAAGTACACCTAATAATAGTGACTTGTGTGTTGCATTAAGCTTCTACGTATTAAAGAAAGTCTCCTGTTTCTAATGATCAAGCATTGCTGTGATTATATATGCAGAATATTTTATACTGGTTTTCTGGATAGAATTAGACCAATAAATTGCCCTTAAAAGGTAACAGTGTGAAAAAAGTTATTTTGCTGTACTAAATACATAATGTTTAAGAGGGGGATTGTTTGTCGGTTCAACGTGTGGGTTTATGTTCATGTGTATCACCAATATGGGAAGAGCTTTGTTTTGTTCAGAGTAATACACTGTATAAAGAGGAAATTTCATGTTATAAAATAGAGGCATAGAGGATATCAGTGGCTTCTGTGTTAGATCCATCTAAAGATATGGATCTCAAAATAAATATCACAGCTCTGCAAGCACCAATATTCTAGAAACTGCTGAATAACACATTAAAGAAAAAAATGTATTACTGCATTTTATAAATCTTGGAAATGGGTGATTGGGCTAGTTACCTAAAGAAAGGGCTGAGTGGAGGCTGCAACTGAATTTCACTGTAGATCAGTGTGAATAGAGATTGAATTTAGAAATGAGATGCTCATAAAGATTATTTCCATCTTTCTTGGGCAGTAAAATGCAACTAAACGCTGCTTAGGGTCTTAATAATAATGCTTTTGTTTGGTATTGAGGATATGTTTAGAAGGAACTGCTCTAAAAGGATGCTCTCTATTCTGGGTTTATTATTAGGCCAAATACACAGGCTTAACTTGCACTCCTTGTGCCCAGCTGAAAAAAATTGATTTATGGCAGCCTAAGTTCTGTACTTTCTGAGTCTTAACCAATACATTCTTCCTCTGTCCTACTCTATGATTGCATAGGTCAACCCAAAAAAAAATACTTTTTGCCTAATAAAAGAAAACACAATGATAAGCAACTTTCCAAAATTAATGTATTAAAAATTGTTGGTGCTTTAAAAGTTATTTGTAAATGTAATTGCTATTGAAAGCAGCATTTGCATAATTCCTGGTTGTTACATTTTAAGCAATATTGCAAAAGCCAGTCTCCTCCAGTAAGACAGGTCTGTTAATCGGTTGGCTTATGTTACATTGTTTTAAAAGCCAAAGCCACCAGTACAGAGAATAGAAAGGGACAGAAAAACACTGCTTTCAATAGCAATACATGTACAAATAACTTATAAACCATAGAAAATCTGTAATTAATTTTCCACCAAAATGGCACGCACTTCACCGGACTCTCGGAGCGGTTAAAAAAGGTAACTTTATTACACGAACAATAGTTGTCCTAACGTGTTTCGTGTGCAACCACACGTAATCATAGGCACAAATTACACATTTCCACATTCAGTTAAAAAACATTCAGGGCTTCAGTCATTGCTGACGTACTTGCCTTCATTAAAACCAGGGCCAAGAAAGAAACTTTAACTCTTTAATTACCCTCTGTCTCATGTAAACATTGATCGCAAGTCTTTACTCGTCAGTATGTAATTTTTGAAACATTTCACCTTAAATTGTAACACTAATCGTGTATCTTTACCCCTTAATATACTATGTTGCAACCATTAACTTTTTCACCACTGGAATTCCGATGTGAAGGTTTCTACTACTTCCCACTCCACAGGAGGCTTCCTTATGACATTCGCCATTTTTATTCAATTTGTTAACCTTCAGCAGATTTCCTAGCTTCAGCTAAACTTTTTATTTTTGTTCGCCTCTTTTTTTTGCTTTTTCTTTCTTTATATTCACTGGATTCTGCTCTTTATCTATTAAGTAACCACTCATCAGACTAGAACTCTGTATAAGTTCATAACGAAAATGTGTATTGAGGGGAATATATTAATTTTAAACTTCATTATAGTTACTATATGTTCACACAAAACAGCTTACAACCCATCTCACATTAAGGCCGTTTGGCTCCCTAGTTTTTAGCATGAAGATCCATTTGACTTCCAATTCCAGTAGCTTTTTTAATTTGTCTCCCCCTCTACTCCAATTCTTTACCTTGTCAATCCCCTGTATCCTTAGGCATGTCACGTCCCCTTTATTACACATGGAGAAGTGTCTGGACACCGTCGTGGCATCACTTTTGTTCTCTATTTGTTTTATATGCTCATGCATTCTATTCTTGAGAGGTCGGGAGGTACAGCCTACATATTGTATATTGCACCGCATACACGTCAGCAGGTACACAGCGTAGCTTGTATTACAGTTTATATAGTTGTCCATATAATATTTTCTTTGAGTTACACTACTTTCAAATGTTGTAGACTTATATATCTGTGAACATGTAATACAGCGCAAAGCTCCGCATTTATAAGTTATTGCAAAGTTGCTAAGAATCAGGTTATTTTTATTAGGCAAAAAAAATATTTTTGGGGTTGACGTCCTTTAAACCACATGATGTAATGCATATAATGCATTCATTGCAAATGGCAGTTAATATACCAAATAACATTTATTATTGCCCCTATATGTCTAGATGTGTAACACTGTTGTATTGTTTCTACACAGTGTTTCGGCTGCTGACATTTAGGTTATTAAACCACAATGGTGATTTGCAAGCATGTGTAGTTGGGACTCCAAGAAATGGCAATTTATACTAAGATAAGACTGCAACAATTCCTGGAGCAAGTGTACTGGAAATCATTTAAAGAAATACATTTTAAAGGATGATTCGCCCAGTCCTGATGCCGGTCTGCCTTGATAAATATGAAGCATTTGGATTGTAACTTAAGCTTTGTTCCCCTTATCGTCTATTCAGTTAATCACTGTCATTTAAATGTAGGTGTGCACGCCTTTTTGTGTACTAAGAACATTCCTTCCCATACTGGCATTTATTCTTATTGTTGGGAGCAGACATACTACAAAACTTTAAAAGGAAAATTACCAGTGGCAAAAAATTATGAGGGAGGGTTTTAAGGTAAGACACAAAAGGTATTTGCCTTGGGCAACAGTACTTTTTTTTGGGGGAAAAGAGCTTATATTGTGTAGCAGTTGCTAGATACTTTTGCATTGCAGCTCACTAGCTGAAAAATTTGCAACACTGAAGAAAAATTCACGAAACTTTTTTGTCACAAATATTGTTGTGCAAAAATTTTTTTCTGTTGTGTGTAATTTTTGTAGCAAACTATGTTATAGCCTATGGGATATTTTTGTAGCAACTTGTTTCTGCTTTGGTGCTATTGGGAAGGCAAAATCATATGCATTTTTCAGTCGGTATACTGCTACACACATACCCTGCAACTACTTTTTCAACAGAAAGAAAAAGCTCCCATGTCAAACGTATGTAATTTTTGACATTACATCTGGTCCACTGCTAATGGTATCTACTACTACACTATGTTGCTGTTTAAGCAATAAGTACCATCTATAGTTTATTTTTTACTACTAGTTTACAAACACAACTAATAATACATCATCAAACCAAAATAAGCCATGTCCTGAATCTTTGATGCAGTTTCACGAAAATTGGCGCCACCGGCTGAACATAAGTTCAAGGCAAAAATTTTCACTCATCACTATAGCTCAAAGTATCTAACTAAGTAACTAGCAGACCTAGGATTTTGGTAACACCACAGCCCTTTATTCTCTAATTCTAGTAATGGCTAGTCACACACACACACACAAATGCAAATCTGCAGGTAAGGAATATTCTTTGGCACACAATATACTTGGCACTGTTTGCATCAGAAGAAAACATATTTTTCAGAAATTAATTTAAAAATTGATTGAGTTTTGCTACATGTATGTATTCACATAGTAAGTTAGTAATACTGAGCCAGGAATCTGTGGTACATCAGCTGTAGATGAACTATAATACTCAAAATCCTACAATAGTTGTTACTGTAGGTCCCAACAAGGTCGGACTGGGGGGGTCAGGGCCCACCAGAGCTGACACATCAGGGCCCCGCCCCCCAGCAGCAGGGCCCCCTGCCGCTCCCCCTAGTAGCAGGGCCCCACTGCCCCATTCGCCGGACTGGGCTCACTCTGTCCCTCTTGCACTCCCGTCGGCGCGTACCTGCTATGCATGTCTAACGCGTATTTAATCCCTTAAAAGAGAGAGGTAAAGCCTGAACTTACGCAATTGCGCATGGACATACCTCCCAACATTTTCGAAGTAAAAAGAGGGACAAACTTTTTTTTTCACATGTAGGGCAGTGAAATATTTTGACCACGCCAATTTTTCTCACCACATCCCTAATAACCATGTTCATTTAAAAAAAATTGGCAGGTTATGAAAGTTTGAAAATATTTCTCCTTAGCTAAACTCTTACAATTACTTATTTTCTTATCTAAAAAATGTTACAAAGTATCTTATGTGCACCTGTTAGCTGTTCTGAGCTCTCTGCCAAAAGCCAGTTAAGTTAGAAACTTTGTTTCTCTTTTTGGTTGTTCAGTGCAGAGAAAAGAGGGACTTTCCAGAACAAATGAAGGACTGCAGACTGCGCTTTCAAAAGAGGGACTGTCTCTCCAAAAAAGGGACAGTTGGAAGGTATGCGCAGGGGGAGGGGAGTTCAGGAGCACCGTGTCTGGGCTGGCTGGGCCCAACAGGGTTTTTCCCAGTTTCCCGCCTGCCCAGTCCGACAGTGGGTCCCAAGAAACAATATATGTAGAGTTATATTTGTTTTCAAATCACTTCAAACGTGAATAGGACTTGTGAGGTCACAAACATGTTGTGTTAATTCAGAAGAGGAATAGCCAAAAGGTCTAGAGCTCTAGAGGTGGAACGGTATCCAGCTAAGCACCCAAGAGGGAAATGGCAGTTGTGCTCTTATGAAATGCTACAAGTTGTCTAGGAATTTAACAACAGAAAATGCATTGTGTATTGCCAGATAACATAATAATGTAAATATTTTTATGTATGCAAAAAATAAGGCAGTTAAAGCCACCAGAGTGCACAAAGTATATTAAAGAAAACCAAAGTCATTTTGGTGTAAATATGGCTTTGCACATGTATATCTGTAGCCCCTTGCCATGCCAGGGGTAGGTCTGGAGATATAAATATGTCAGGTGCATTACCCCAAGGAACTTCCTTCATCCCTGGGCACTGCTGACTGCAACTGAGTATGACTGCACACACACACAACTGCTTGACCTTAAAAACACAAAACTGAGACCCATTTGACTGGTATAAGAGCTTGAAAGAGGCACTAACAATCCACACTCATGGTGACGTTCTCTGAGGTGTGTTTAACCCAGCACAGCCTTAGACGTGTTCTTTATTGTGTACAAATGTTTGGTCCCCTTGCCAGTAAGAGGGTGAGCTTACAAGTGTGCAGGGATACTCAGCATCAAAGAAAGGAAATGAAGTCCAAACTCATGTTAACTGCTTTCTGCTAAGCTATAATTCTCAAAGCAGGATGGCAGTTGCAGTTTACAAGATGGCCTGAAATTTGACATCCCTGGTAGAAAAGCATCTTATTGGGGGGTATAGCGATTCAATGCCATGTTTCCACTCAAAAATAAACTGAAACAGTAGAATGGTGTGATGGAAGATGAGCCTTGCAGTTAGCACACCCAGGCATGGTATAATGCACATCACTGGCGCTGTCTATAAAGGCTGTTTGTGCCTGAACCCTTCTCAAGATGTTGTGAGGATTTTAGCTGTCTGTCAAAAATCCTACTTGGGGAAAAATGCCTTTTCACAAAGTGAGAAGTTTAAAAAATACAAAAAGCAAATCATTTAAATAAAAAAACTCAACATGGAATTTAGCCTTTGACCCTATTGCCTGTTGGAGGGAGGCTTGACATACATTGCATATTAATGCAGTGGAGCTGCTCCATTCAGCTGGGGAGGGGCTAATATAGTCTTTCTACTTTTTTGACCTTCAACCCCTTTTTTCTGTGTCAGTCCTGACCAGTATCTCCCTCTTACGCCCCCTCCTTCGTTTCCTTTTGATTTCAAAGTCTGCCATAAGGATGAGGTTGCTGTTTACTCTTTTGGAGGACCTCCTTCTTATGTCATTTTATACACTGTGCTTAATGTTCTAGAACCTTTTTGCACTAGATCCTCTTTTTATTTTCTGAGATGGTTCATAAAAATGCTAAAATTGAGTTGTATTTAAAAGAAAAAAAAGAATATAATACTAATACTGTCTGTGTTTCAATAGTCCTTATCTGTACCTGTAATGCTTTATGTTCTGTTGTACTTTGGGCAGACACACTCTGCTCCCTGTTTAACCCAGTAAAGAAATAAAATGTTACCAATTGATAATCTTTGGAGAAGTCTGAATTTTTTTGTACATTGCAATTAATGCCATTACATGGGATATATGACTCAGGCTGACATATTCTGCAGCATGCAAAGCCCAGCTGTTGTTGAAATTCACTTAACTGAGACCACTTAAGGTAACATGATTGTTTATTTGAAATAAGCTCCGGTGATTCTGAACTCACCAAGAGTTTTTTTTTATATTTAATTTTGAACCTAACATGGAGCTAGACTGGTTGTTAGTTTCCCAGGTTGCCTTAGTCATGTACTTGTGCTCTAATAAACTTCAGTCACTGTTAACTGCTGCACTGCAAGTTGAAGTGATATCACGCCCCCCCCAAGAAGCGTATCAACAGAGCAATGGGAAGGTAACAAGATTACAACTCCCTGACAGCTACATTGCTAGGTGTAGATATGAGAAAAGCATTTTATAATAAAAATCCAAGTCCCACTTCAACTCCTCCAGTTACATTGACTAGTAGAAACAATTGCTTATCTGAAAGCAGTTCCATTATGAAGTGCTGGCTCTGAAATTACAGGATCATGCACAATTACCTGAGATGGCTGCCTACACACCAATGTTATAGCTAAAAAACACACTTGTTGGTTAGGACATTAAATTGTATAAGGTAAAGTGAATTATTTGTAATGTAAACATTTTAATTTAGAAATACAAATGACACCATAAATATTATGACAGAATCAGGACCATTCTGTATGGTTTTGGAGTATGGAAGGAAAGATCCTAGAGGAAACCTAACACAAGCTTGGAAAGAATATACAAACTCTGGAACTGAACCCCAGACTCCAACAGCAATACTAACCAGTGAGCCATGGTGCTACCACTAATTATTGGAAGTTATCTGTATGCAATTGCAGTGGTAACCTATCTAACTATTCTCAGCACTCACTGATGCCTCTGACCACTAAAATGGTGCAGGAGAAGCTAGCTTTCCTTCAGCCAAGACACCCATTCCTACAATGCCATGCATACTTCTTCATAGGTCTTTTGATCCGCATAGTCATAACAATTTGGATGTCAACAAATACTAAAGAGAAGCGACAGGCTGAGATATAAAGTGATAAGAGGAATGTTCCCTTCTGTCCCATCAGCTAGAACAGGGGTCCCCAACCTTTTTTGCTCGTGAGCCCCTATATGGACTGGCAGCCTACAGGAGAGAATGTTTGGCAGGAAATCTGTTTTTTATGCAAACAAAACTTGCCTCTAAGCCAGTAATTCAAAAATAAGCACCTGCTCTTTAGGCCACTGGGAGCAACATCCAGGGGGTTGGAGAGCAACATGTTGCTCGTGAGCTACTGGTTGGGGATCACTGAGCTAGAAGGTACTACCCCTTTGGTAGCAGCTTCAAAAAGAAAAAAACTGGAAAAGCTGCTAACAATGCCTTCTTTCTTATGTGATATGCAATTAACTTAGCAGGGATTTCAGAAACAAAGAAAGTGTTGCTGTGCTACCACGATATCCAAAAGAGGATAGAACGTTAATATCACTTAGGGGCAAATTTACTATTATTCCCCAAAATTGCCTCGATCCTACTCGAAATTTGATAAGCATTCGCCCATCGAATGCTTATCGAATTGTTTTAGGCTATCATTTTGCTCGATATTCGATTTCTTGATGAACTCGTACGGTCCGATACCGATCGTTTGATTTCACGGAAAAATCGGAAAATGTAATTCGAGCCTTTGAAAAATTAGTACGATTCGAACGATCGAACGCTTCGATCGTACGAACGGTATTCAAGCAGGAATTAGTCTCAGAAGCCTATGGGGGGTTTCCCCCTATAGGCTTCTATTGCAATTCGGTAGATTCAATCTGGCGAAGTAGGCATTCGAACAACTTTAAAATTTTGAATCCTTCGATCATCGAATGATCGAATTATCGAATATCCGATCATTCGATAATTCGGTATTCGATGATCGAAGAGGCCAAATTAGATTATCCGAATATACGAAAAATTCGTACGATCGGTATTCAATCGAACTTCGATCATTTCACGTGAATTTCGTAAATCTGCCCCTTAATGTCAAGAATTCCACTCTTTGAATTATCCCCAGATATATCTTTGTAATATCCTCAGATTGGTATAAATCTGCTTTGGTCTCTGTCCCTGTTTGAAATGAGGCGTGGAAGTATTCTAACATTCCCTGCTAGAAGTACAGTAGGAGGGGGTAGCCAATCACAGTTCTGCAGTCACACAAGCAAAGACAGGCTACAGTTTCCTATCAGAAATTATTAAGCTTATTTGACATAAGCTGCAGTGATTCTGAACTAACCAAGAGTTAGAATGCTGAACATAGGAATTACAGAGTTTTATAGACTTGTGAACGTATAACATAGGAACCCCACAACAGAAAAAAAGATCTGGCCCTGGTACCCTGACCTTGAGGCAGAACCACTTGATTCATTATAAGAGCAGTTCTTTTTTTTCTACCTCTTCTGCCTACCCCTAGACCAGACTAACCTGACACTGAATGTGAAAGAATGCTGCTCAGTGTCACCACACATGCGCAGAAGCAGTGTCGGACTGGCCCACAGGGATACCAGGAAAACTCCCGGTGGGCCCAGGTATCAGTGGGCCTCTTGCTTCTAACAATTTGGCCTATTTCATGTTTATTCCCTATTTCTTTATGTGGAAACAGAGACTTAATAATGGAAGAATAGAGTATAGTAAGTAGATCTAAAAGATTAGGAGAATAAGTGAGGAGAGAAGGAATATAGTTTGGAAAGTTGGGCCCCTGATCTAAGGTTTTCTGGTGGGCCCCTGGCATCCCAGTCCAACACTGCGCAGAAGTGCTCAACGTCACTGTGCATGCGTGAAAGCGCACACGTCACTGTGTGTGCTGTGTCATCACGCATGTGTGTGATGGGGAAGTGGGGTCGAGCTCACCAGCTGGGTTGTCTAGGGTGACGAGCTGGCCTGGCTCGCCTCTACAGAGTACTAATAACCAAGACTAGCTTGGGAACAGAATCCCGGTCTCCTCTTTCACTGAGCAACCAACTTTCTTCACTAAGATCACTAATTGATCCTTCACTCTTTGCACGCTGCCCTGTAGGCGAGCGCTTCCAGGCAATTGGCCTGACCTCTGAAAAGAAGGTTATAATCACCTGTCTTCTAGACAAAGCTGTTTTGTGTAGCTCATTCATATTCCCACCAGCCCATTCCCTCACCTGCCTTCATCCCAAAGAATCACTAATTGTTAAGCATCTCTAAAGATTCTGAAGCTAGTGTTGCTAATAAGCAGGAAAATACATGGATGGAGAAATAGAGTAGCTGCTCAAGGAATAACAGGTCAACATACATTTGAATTACGGTTGGCTCTAGAGTGGTTACCAATATCCTGTAAATTCCTTCTAAAAATAGCAAGCACATTTTCTGTAAAAGAGGGGTTAAAAGCTTACAGATGCTTCACTGAGTTTGTATGTTTTGTTTCCCATAACAAAATAAGAGATTCCTGTTGCACTGCTGCACTTTTACTTTACTAAATTAAGAATTTGTTTCTGTTTGGTGGATGCTGCCCTCAAGCCAGTTGTTTTTGAGAGAACAAATTATGGCGACTTTCAATGACTGGTTACACCCCTTCATGAACTTGGTCAAAGATGTATTCTCTGATTTGAACTGATGTCCTTTACCGTATGTGCATGATCTCAAAACATAATTCTTTCCTTCATGTATTAATATTACATCTTACAGAGCTTTTAAAAAGTCACAAAATTACTTATAAAGGAATAACGTTTTCTGAAGTCCTCAGTCAAATCCTGGGCAAGCTTTAAAGAACCCCTCAACCCAATCTAATGTTAACTTGTTGTGCACTTTTACAATACAATTTTTTTTCTAATTTTTAAAATACAGCATTATTAGTTTTTTTACACTGGTACATGAATTGGAAACAACAGTGCCATCTGCTGGTTACCTTGAGTATATGCCGACCCGAGTATAAGCCGAGGTACCTAATTTTACCTACAAAAACTGGGAAAACTTCTTGACTCGAGTATAAGCCTAGGGTGAGAAATGCAGCAGCTACTGGTAAGATTTCCTAAATGTGGCTCTTCTAGCTCAGAGAGCAGTGGAACCCACAACCTCCTCCTAAGAAGTTTGAGGGGATACAGTTTTCTAAGATGAAAGGTATCAATGAAGGCTTTGTGAAGTGCACCTACTGCATCTCCAAGCAGCTTCATAATTTTAAGCTTGGTTACTCACACAACCACTGCTTCCAAAACGCCTTATTATCAGCAACTATTCACTCCTGTTTGTTATCAGTGCCGCTCTCTCCACTGACATCTAGCCTGCTGAAAGTATCGCGAGAGCCGCAGAGGCTGAGCTAGAGGTGCGCATTGGCTTTATCGCTCACTTGTCTGCAGGGTCTGGTCTGGTACTGACTCGAGTATATACGGTGCTGAAAAACTCTGCTTATACTCGAGTATATACGATAATTGTGCTCTATGTACACAGTACAAAATTAAGTTAGTGAGAAAAGGACAGTCTAGCACTGATGCTCTGTTTAGAAAATGAAGCAAGTGAGGTTTCTCTGGTCAATTCTAAGCAGAACAACATTACAAGCCTTTCCTCTTCTTACTAACTTTTTATACCAATTGTATCCAGTCGGTGCTGTGTTCATTATTTATTATATTAACAGTGCTGACTGCTTATATCTTGAAACTGTGAGAATAAGGTTAATGCAGTTGAAATGGTCAAAACTGAACTAGCAAAACATCTGCATAATACACAAGGGCCTTGAATATCCTTATAAACTATGCTTAATTATGTCATAAATTTTAATCAGTTTTTAGAGATGTAATTTGAGTGACATGTTGCACTTGCAAAAATATGTACTCTCTGTTCAAAAATATGAGGATATTAAAAATCATCTTCAGCTTTTTGGTCATGGCACTCTATGATGATGCACAATTTCCATATATTTTACAATAGGAGGTACATTATTTCCGATATTTTGAAGATTCTTTTTTTTCTTTTCTTTTTCTTTCTTTCTTAGCTATGACCTACAAATCCCAACATTGATTGAAGATGGTACAACAGCTGGCAGTTATGTAAGTGGCAGGGTAGTTATAATTGCTTAATGAGCCCTAGATTTAATGTAGGTTGCTTTTGACTAACATTGACAATTTTAATGCTTCCCATTGAGGTCAATAAGAACTGAGATTCTACCAGAAATACAGATGTTCAAGGAAAAGGAGGTCCAAATATTATTATTATTATTATTATTAACATGTATTTCTATAGCGCCAACTTGTTGCGTAGCGCTTATATAAATTATTATTATTATTAACATGTATTTCTATAGCGCCAAATTGTTTCGTAGCGCTGTAAAGTGAATGTGATTATACAACTAAATCACATGAATTACACACATAGAACATAAGGAGTTACATACATCACAATAAATATGGAGTTACATACATCACAATAGATACTGGTACAGGAGGTGAGGAAGGCCCTGTACAGAAAAAGCTAAAGGGAAGGGAATGATACACAGGGTATGGGAGTGGGCAAGATCAGAATAAAGTGGGTGAGAGATGAAGTAATGTAAGGTGTATTGCATTGAGTAGGTAAAAGTGAGGGTAGGCTTCTCTAAAAAAGTGGGTTTTTAAAGATTTCTTGAAAGCTGAAAGATTGGGAGAAAGTCGGACGGACCGTGGGAGAGAATTCCAGAGTAGGGGTGCAGCTCTTGCAAAGTCTTGAATGCAAGCATGTGAGGAGGTTACGAGAGAAGAGTTGAGTAGCAGGTCAGTAGAGGAGTGTAGTAAGCGGTTGGGTGAGTATATGGAGATTAGTTCAGAGATGTAGGGAGGGGCAGAGTTATGAAGTGCTTTGAATGTAAGGGTCATTAATTTGAATTTAATTCTGAAGGGGAGTGGAAGCCAGTGCAGGGATTGGCAGAATGGTATGGCAGAGGAAGAGCGGTTGCTGAGGTGTATAAGCCTAGCAGCAGTGTTCATTATGGACTGGAGAGATGGCAGTTTCTGGAGGGGAAGATCAACTAAAAGAGAGTTACAATAGTCTAGACGCAATATGACAAGAGAGTGAATAGGAATAGGAATAAATCCAGTTTATTGCTGCTATATGACCATGTCACCAACAAAATGGAAATAACACATGGTTCTGCAAATTTTATAGAGCAGTATCCTGTAAATTATTATTAATACAATTAATAAAATAAGGTAATTTTTTGGTCTTTTGCCAAAAGAATGAGCTACGGTTCAACATTTATAGATCTATGCGTAAGAAACTTGTATGTATATGTTACAAGTAAAGACATTATGCTGATACATGTTTAGAGATTAGGGGCTTTATTAATCCTATTCTTTAAAAATTATTGATTTCTCATTCTCAGCTGTCTTAAACTTGTCACAGCCAAGTGGAAATTCACAGCCCTGGTTCTCAGGATCAGCACAATGTAATATGGAATAATAGAGTATTTCAGGCATGTGCACTATTACATTATCCAGGTGCAATAGTCATTGGAGGAGCTATAGGGCTTCCTTGGTGATATGACTGGAACTACAGATCCATGTTGGCCTTTTGACTATTCAAAGTTCGGTGATCCAGCGAGAGAATGTCTGTGTGGCTGACTTATTAGTTAATAGACAATATAGCTAGGCAGGTGTTTTAAATTGTTCCATAATTTCTGTCTGCTACTATGTACAAATAATGAAAACTGGAAGATAAAAATGCAATGCAAGCCTGGAGACTTTAACAAGCGGTTTCGCTGTCAGCACAGGAAGGGTTTCTGGGGAGGACGTGGAAATGAGGGATGCAAAAAATAGATCATATAAAGAGGAACCGATCCAGCTGTGTGTCTTGTGAGACAAGTGCTATGGGTATCTCCCTAACATACTGTAAACCAAGACGACTGTTGTTTTATTGGCAGAAGTAACTGGAAATGCACTGCTCTGTGCAAGCACAAGGGAAAAACATTTTCAGGAGTGAATAAAATATATATTTTTAATCAAAATAATAATTACAGACCAGCTTTACTTGTGTTTTTAAGTCAGCACAGTGCAATATGGCACAACCCTTTTACAACAAAGTAGTTATGTTGCTTTGCTAAACTATAATATACAGTTTTACAGGATGGGCTCCATCATATACCCCATTACTGCAATCATGCTGACCCCTTTATAACAGTTATCTGCCAGCAAAAAACAGTGATTTTACTAGCAAGGGTAGCATGATAACCATGATAGTCTAAGGTATCATAGGTGCCTGGATGGTGTGATCACCGCCAGGAGTAGTGGAGTGCAGAGCCCACCAGGCTTCCACATCTGGGGCCCCTACCACCCCGGGACAAATGCTCTAGCTGCAACCTCCCTCTGGCACCCCCCTTACATGTCACATACCCTCTCTTCTTGCGGCTGCGATTGGGACCAGAGGTCAGTAGGCATGTAGGTCTCAGGCAGTGAGCAAGTCTGGTTTGGGTTAATGGGGCTCACCAGAATTTTTCTTGTATATCTCACAGCCCAGTCCCATTCTTGAGAGTGGTCAGTAGCAGTAGGGCTGCCTGACGGTGTAGACCAGGTCCCCAGGTGGACCCATTGTTTCAAAACTGGTTGTAGCCCTAATGGAATACTGGTACCAGGGAAATATAAAAAAATCAGTTGCAACACTTTCAACACTACTGCAGTTGTAGGATACATCCTTCCTAGGTTTTTTAATAGAGTTTGTGTGTGTGTGTGTGTGTTTGTAAAAAAAAACATAAGATATGTCCATATTGTTATTAATTTTTCCTTTAATTAACCATTAAACTGGCCTAATAATACAATGTTCACAATACATCTGGCTGATCCATGTGGAACAAAACAGATTTCATGGAGCTGTGCTTTGGATGTGGAAGCAGATGCTAACATTGGACAACTGCAAAAAGCAATTAGAGAAAATGCTGACAGGGCAATTGGAGGAGCATGGAGCTGAAAGTGGTGTGCAACGGGAAATGTTATACATATACATTTAGAGATCTGTCTTTGTTTGGCCACACTGATAGCAAGGAAAAAACAGCTGTATACTAGAACCAATGAACGTTATTGTATGAATGATATTTACTAAATCATTTCTTTTGCACTATGGACATTATTTTTTTGCTCAGGATTCAGTTATTTTGTATATAAGACAAAGGAAGATTATGTGGGAAAAATTGCAATGGTAAGACTTGCTGGCAGATCAAGCAGTATATAGGACTCACAAATACCATGCACTAACACTTCTTGCCCAAGGTTTGTGGCTAGGTGAAATGCAGTGGAGAGTAGCCAGTAGACAGAGGGGGGAAACAAGAGCATAGTCATAAACTCTAGGTCACAACAGGCAGCACCAGTGTTACCATACAGGCCCACTTTGGTCTGTACCTAGAGCTTTAGGGGGTGGCCCTCAAGTGTCTATATGTTACTTTTTTTTTAAATGCGCACCTCCCTCTCCCAGCCTGCCACTGAATATTTGAGGCAGGTCTCTGCTACGACTGGCACATGCGCAAGTTAAATGCAAAGAGAAGAGAGCAGGCTATAGTGTGTTCCTTGAGCAGCACTGGGCAGCTCAGAATCAGAAGAGGAAGTAAGCAGAGTTTGGGGCTGTCAGCAAGTAGCAGAAGTGAGGAATAGTCATAGGTAGAAGAGTATAAGCTGGTTGAAACACAGTTATTTTTGTTGTTTTTGCCAGTACATCTGAATGGAGGCATAAATGAGTCTCCTTGGACCCCAGACAAAATCATTCATTTCTGACCCACTTTTTCTGAGCCATGGATAGATTTTTGGGAGCCTAAGTAGGGAGATAAGAAAGACTGTCCTATTTCTATCCAAAAGACTTTGTATTGGCTAGGTCTTGTAATATGTGTTAGTTCCACATACAATGTTTCATCATTATTACTCTATTTCATGATCCACTGATTTGTCAGCTGGATTTCCTAATAAAATATCTATGAATTGTATATTTTGGACTCTTGCTTCCTTCTGTGAGAGTCCCTCCCTTCCCAGCTAAAATTCTTCCAACTCTTTTCCTTTTAGAAGAGCTCAGGAAGCAATCCCATGACAAAGAGAATTAAAGTAGTACTGTGTAATAAGTCGTCAACGGGAGAAGCTTTTGGAACATCTGCAAATCAGCCGTAGCTAAGAACAAATGTTATACAATAAGAGAACAGACAAGATGGGCCAAGATCAAGAAAGGTACCAAACAAGAAGAGTCAGGGAACATGGCAGTAGTCAAGAAGCACATACTGTCAGCTTTGCGAATATTGACGCAATGCACATTGTATTGACCAAGGGTTCTTTCTCATTGTAAAGTGTCACACTACTAATGTGACACAGGGTTCTATTTATCATGCTGTATAGTGTAGTGAAACATTACCGGTGATGTTGCTCATAGGATCATAGATCTTTGCTTTTGTTTTCTAATGGTGGCCATAGATGCACCGATAATATTGTACAAAACTAATTTTCATACCATATTCAGTGCGTGTATGGTGGACAATTAGCCGACTGATAATGGCAGAAGACTTGGATATTGGTCCACTTGTTGATCAGGCTGGCCGGAAAATTTTGATTGGGCGTCTTTAAAGGCACCTGAACATCGGCCATTGTTAGTGCTGAATCATCATATATAGGTAGAATTATGTTGTTTCTACCTGTATACAGGACCAGATTTATAGAGCAGGAGCCCCTAGTCCTGCTGCCATTCAACACTTCATCCCCTCCCCTTCCTATGTGTACATAGTTTTTCAGCATAGGGTCTGGAGTACTGGGGATTGATGCACAGATCATCGAATACCGAATTATCGAATAGATCGAATGACCGGATATTCGATAATTCGATAATTCGATGATCGAACGATTTAAAATTTTAAAATCCTTTGAATGCCTACTTCCCTGTTTGAATACCATTCGTACGATAGAACACTTCGATCATTCGAATCATACGAATTTTTCGGAGGCTCGAAGGCAAAAGTACGATTTTTTCGTGAAATCGAACGATCGATATCCGATCGTAAGATTTCATTGAGAAATCGAATATCGAGCAAAAGGATAGCCTAAAACTATTCGATAAGCATTCGATAGTCGAATATCGAGGGAATTCGAGGGATTTTTGGGGAATTTTAGTAAGTTTGCCCCTGAGTGTTTGGTACACAAAACCCGTAAGGCTACCTGTGGACATAATAAACCTCTTACATTAAATTACTTAAATTACTTACTGGTGGGTGCCTAACACCCTTAGTATTTTAAACTGAAATAGTTGCCTGAATGCTTGCTACCAGTGGCCCAACTATAGAGGGGCAGACCCATGCAGGGAGGGACCAGGGGGACCTGTGTGCAGTGATGCAGATTTTGGGGGGGACTTGCAGTGGGGGGACAAGCCCATGTTATGCCGCTGTTAGCCAAACAGAGATGAAACCCTTTTTTCTTTAAATAAAGTGTTTTCATCTAGAGCATGTTTTTGTTCCATCAGTATACATATTTAATCTGTCATTGCATTTTTTATTGCAGAGTCACACATGGGAACCATTATGGCATGACACATGCTGGATTCGTTTTAAAGCAATTCAGTCTTGATTTTTCCCTGCAAGGATGAGCTAAATTTTAGATTTAATGTTCCATCAATTGCAAAAGTGGAATAAATACAGCTTACAGCATACCCCACACTAGCTTACTTCATGGAAATGCTAAGGAGTGCTGTGGTTAAACACTGAAAAGCAATAAAAATTTGAAGATAGTATTACTCTGCTTGATGTATAATGCTCAGGTATATTCTGCTGTATTCTACACAAGCACAAAGTATCACCAGAATAAGTTAGTGTGTGAAGGGGGGTGATTTTATAAAGATTACAGTGCCTTTAAATTGACTGGACTCATGGGACATAATGTTGGATAATCAGTTGGTTAATTATTTTAGTTTAGTTCTTGGTACTTTGTTCAATAAGTTTAGGTTGAACTGTGAGCACCTAATTCACATTAAAAAACCCCAAAACATATCAATATGTTTTTTGTTCACATAGGAATTGTCAGACTGGGGTACCAGGGGCCCCCACCAAAGACCACAGCCAAAAAAATAAAAATGTGCCTGGTCCTGAGACATCTAATGTGGAAGAGGTGCAAAAAGGATTCTCAGTGATGCACCCGGTGCCCGTCTCTGCCTGCAGAGATGAAAGCAAATGGAGTGAAGGCAGGCTGAGGTTACCTGATCTTCGGAGCATTATATAGGGACACATATGTTGAGTCCCATGGCTCTCAGGAGCCCACCTAGATTTTCCATGGCATCCCAGTGGGCAAGTCTCACACAACTTGCAGAGGGCATAGGATAAAAACTGAACTCTAAGGCAAGGTTTGGCATCTTATGTTAAATCTGCCACATCCTTCCTATTTAGTTTCTAGTTGATCAAGAGACACTTGTGTTTTAATACTGCAATAGTTAGTTATTTCAAACCTAGACATCCCTGGCATAGGAATTGTGGTGTTTATACAAATGGCCTGTACATGTCACTATGCACATGAGTTATACTGTGTACACACTGTACCTTCTATGTGTTACTGAAATGTAATGGCTGCATGAATCTGCTAATAAAGCATAAAGTTATACTCTGCTCAAAACATCACAAATTGGCGACAAGATGTCTCTTCTATCTCTGCAGCAGCCTACAGCTTTTCTCCCAAACCCTGGTGAGCCTATCATAACTTTTACTGCTTGGATCCATATGTTTGAAAATTACATTATTGCTGCTGACCAAGGGGGGATTTCTGCAGCTAGAAAGCGTGCTTTACTTATTCACTGCCTGGGAGCAGAGAGATAGCATATATTCTATAAATTACCATTACCTGAGACTCAAGAAACTGTACTTACTATTATAAATAACTTTTTCATGCCAATAATAAATGTGGTTGCTGAAAGATATACATTCCACCAAAGTGGGCAATATAATGGCAAATCCACAGAACAATTTGTAGCAGCTTTGAAACCTGTGAGTTTGGGAATCTAACAGATGAAATGCTAAGAGGCCAAATAGTTGAAAAAACAAATTCACCACATATTAGAGAGACTGCTCCTAGAGCAGGATTTAACCCTTGCAAAGGCTATTACAGTTGCTAGCAAAATTGAAACAACAGTGACACCCGCCACGCTGCTCCTCTTCTGTCTGTGCTCCGGTTTGTTAAGGCGTGCCAGGTGCGCCACTTCCTGTTTTGTTGGCGCCTTTGGCATTTTTCCATGGCTCGTTATAGGTTTTTCTTCCTGGTGCCTTGTGCTTATTCAGGTTATTGCGTTGTCAGGTTATTGACTCGGTCGGGATCCCCAGACGTGGGGGGCGATAGAACCCTTTTACTTAAAAAATTGAAAATGCATTGGATCAATAGATTGGATACAGTCTGGCCTTGTGGCCTCAATAGAGATTATACCCCAGCAATGTTTATCTGATTTGGTTTAGGTATGTTGTCCTGTTGTGTTGGTGTATATCAATGGAATGGAATTTATTTGATATAACTCATATGAATTTACACCTTCA
>CM044445.1:22996409-23008571 GCA_024363595.1 Xenopus borealis
GTCTAGGTGACGGGTCCACTTTAAAGCTTTTCCCATAAATAATTCATTATGAATTATGGTTACAATACCTGGAATTATACATTATGTAGTCTACATAATCAGAAAGTAAATATTTATGTATATTAAAGGGGCAGTATGCCCCATTATGTCATTAATTTGCTGGTATAAGGCACCCTGTTTCTTACCAATATCACATCATCCGTTTGGGGATCATTGACATTAATAACTTAATCAATGTGCCAGTAGTAGCAAAGTCCTGACTCTTTACCTAGTAGAGAAGTGCTTCCCTAACTCCGAGTGTAGCCCCCCTGTGGGACTGAAGCAGTAGGGAGGCACTCAGCCTAAAGAACAGTTAGGGTGGCATTTAGAAATTCCCATTTTCTCTCCTAGGTACACCAGAAAGCCGAGCTTATATGTCATTGAGGCTGGCATTTGAGCATAAAACATACTGCTGTCTGAATACTGGATACAGAAATATCTTAGGTGCTATAGATTGCATTAATAATGTGTGACAATATCAAATGCCTTAAAATATCGCACAAAATAATGCAGCATATAAAACATGCTATAAAATACCGCACAAAATTAACGTAAAAATATCACTTCTTAAGTTAGACAAGTGGACTTTTAGTGAATCAATTGTTAATTCTAGAAATATAATTTGAC
Organism: Xenopus borealis; assembly: GCA_024363595.1. Lineage (NCBI taxonomy): Eukaryota > Metazoa > Chordata > Amphibia > Anura > Pipidae > Xenopus > Xenopus borealis. The sequence continues at coordinate 22,997,076 of CM044445.1, forward strand.
CGAACAACGATCGTACGAATTTTTCGTGAAATCGTAAAGTAAAATTTGGCCTCTTCGATCATTGAATATTGAATAGATCGAATAGATCGAAATATCGGATATTCGATTCAAAATTTTAAAGTTATTCGACTGCCTATGGCAGTGATCCTCAAACTTGGCCCTCCAGCTGTTAAGGAACTACAAGTCCCACAATGCATTTGCCTGACTGTGGCTGTCAGACTCCTTCATTGCATTGTGGGACTTGTAGTTCCTTAACAGCTGGAGGGCCAAGTTTGAGGATCACTGGCCTACGGGAAGCTGCCGATAGGCTTTTGAGGCTAAGTCCTGCTCGAATACCATTCATACTATCGGAGCGTTCGATCGTTCGAATCGTACAAATTTTTTGGACTCTCAAAGGAAATTAAATTTTTTTTTCGAGAAATCTAACGATCGGTATCCGATCGTACGAATTTGCCCTTCCAAGCAAGTTTTCAAATGGCCCTCATTCTTATTTGCCTTCTTCTGACCCTTTTGAGCTTTCTGGTCCTTTCTACTTGGACTGCGTGGCCTAGGGGAGTCTGTCCTCTTCACTGCATTACCAGGGCAATCCCCATCTCCCACCCTCCCCTTGCAATCTATGAATTGACCACCCACACTCGCTTAGATTGGAATGCGCTGATTGTTCCCCTCTGTGCCACATTCCCTCCCCCCATTTGTGGGGTCTACTAATCCTGATAATTAGAATGAATTCATGTCGATACAGTGCCCATAATTTTGTGTGTGCTTTTTAGAGAAAAAATTTTTTTAACATAAGCTACAAGTACCTATCTTGGAACATTTCCAATCTGCCAGAGAGTCAATACACACCCATGCACAGTGCACCTCTGTGACGTGTGAATTCAAGGGAAAACTGGCCTCATTCTTTAGAATTCCTCGGTTATGGTAGTGATGTCCTTACTTTCATGTCATCACATATTGTTAGTAGGTCAAATACTTGAAATGAATTGCATACAATTCATAGCAAACCAGATAATGCCAACAGCTGTTCTTGGAAGTGCTATAACATCAGTCAGCTGAGAACTTGACACAAGGCCAATGAAAACAAACCCCATTTTGTTGTTACCTTAGGAAATGTTATCCTGGTATATGGTATAAAATGAGCAAGATACAAGGGATAATCATTCCCATGCTGAATGTTTTATATGACAACAAAAAACAGGATAACATTTTAAATATGACAAATAAAGCAAAGCAACACATCTATACCTTGAAAGAAAACCCAATAATGCAGGACTGGTTCGTGACATAACAGCCACATGGGACACACAATGGCCACATTATGCCATATATACCTCTCAGTTACCATTTTTGCCTCTATGCTAACCCCACAGGTTGTTTGCATACTGTCAATATGAAAAAGGGGACAAGTATAAAAATAACTAAAACACACAATAGGGCCCTTTTAGAAACACAGAAACGTCATTCTTTTCATTCAGAACCTTGGGGCCACAACGTGAAACTACATTCAATCTTATGTTGCTTAAGGGTCCTCTCCTTCGACCACTTCTGGTTACTTGCACATGTCCATAAATACCAGCTGTGCTTTTAGTGTCTTGCCTCCATAAAATACAGAGTTTCATAGAAACCAATGCACTCCAATAATCCCAGACATTTTCGTAAGGGGGTTGCTTGTGTTCCCAATTCTTTAGTCAGTCTCACAAGATTTCGTGGCTTCTTGGAACATATCGAGGAGTGTCTTATAACCCTTTTACACAGGCCATATGTTCCAAATGATTATAAACTCATATATTCATTCACCATCTACTATTTTAATTGGCAAGCCCTGTTATGCAATGAACATGATTGCTTTTACACACATATGAGAGTAAAGCTTTAACTTTCACTGTTAGGTATTATCCAAGTTGTGAGTTGGGTCTGCACAAGTGGGAGGATGTTTTTCCCATCCTGATGTAGACAGGGATATTTTCCCATCCTAGTGTAGGCATGCCCTGTAGGAGGTATGAAAGCTCCATACCTCCTTACCCATGTGGGTTCACCATGATCCCCAAACTGTAGCTCTTGGGCAACATGCTGTTCACCAACCCCTTGGATGTAGCTCCAAGGCTTGAAGGAAAGTTTGTACTGCCAAACAGAGCCTCCTGTAGGCTGTCAGGCTGCCAAATAGGGGCTATTAATAGCCAATCACAGCTCATATTTTGCACCCCAATTACTTTTTTCATGCTTGTATTGTTCTCCAACGCTTTTTGCATTAGAATGTGGCTCACGGTAAAAATTGGATCCCTGTCCTGAGTTACAAAAGGTTGGAAGCTGGTCATAATTTTGAACTAAAGGAGACTGGTTGAAGGTGTTGAAGGCAAAGGAGGCTTCATGAAGAAAAGGGGAAGCCAGGCAGGATGGACAAGGTGGATGACTTTGGAGCTGGGATTCTTGTGTGAGTACCACTGCTGACTAACTCTGGCCGTGTCTGTGTTGATGCATCTAGAGAAATTATTTAGTAAAGGTAAGATCATCGGAACCAGTTGTAAATCTAGTATCCAGTAATAAATCAATTTTTGTGTTTGTAAAGCCCACCCAGCACTCAGGTTTTAACTGTAGGCTATGAAAGTGTAAGTAAGAATCAGAGCAGAAACCCCCTGATTCCACTTGTTTCCAAAGCAAAAGCCCACTGTAGAGCCCTGTGTAATATATGCTCTTTGTGTAGCAGTCAGGGAAGGAAAGAAGGCCTTTATTCTCATTTACCATCTCCCACAACATACTCACACTTGTACAGGGAGAGAATTCCAGGCCCAATAACACAAAGCTGATGCTCTTTTTTTCAAGGTGAATTAGAAAAACAGTAGCGGGACAAAATGGACAGTGGACTAGTTCTCTGTTTTTACAAGACTATTCTGTGAGTTGAAAGTTGGTCCCCACTTTATTAAAAAAATATGTGTGTGTGTATACATAAATGCATATTAGTAGGACTTTAAGAAACATTTTTGTAGTGCTTTTTTCCCCAGACTTTAAGCATGGGACTGTACAATTAGAGCCGTGAATAATACTTTGGGGTATTTGTAACATGCAAGTATATAAAAAGACAAATATCTTGGCTATGTATGTTTTCCATAGGGAGACAGAAAACAACAGTCTTGCCCCAGCCCAGTTGTTTTGTAAAGAACAATGATTACAGCACGTACTGTTACATTTGCACTACATTGCGTGAATCTACTAAAGTAAACCCTGATTTGGAGAAAGATAATTCATAATTTGTAATAGGAATTTCTGACTGGGAAGGAAATGTCCAACAAGCAGTAAACAACTAGGGATGACAAATAAAATAAAGGACACATGCACTGTCTGTGATATGTAGGGTCAATATTGCTTCTAGTAATATGACAAGGATACATTTTCTTGGAGAAAAGGCAATCTATACATTTACTATATGTATGAATGTTGGATATATCTTGCCGATAAAGCTTAATTAAGCTACACAGGAGGCAGCATTTGGAAGTCAGAATGAATAAAAAGTACAAGAAGGTCTGAATAGCATATTCTAGAGGGGGGCAGTAAAGTGGAAGAATGACTCCCTCCTCGTGAATATATGTCCCTTTTAATACAGCTTTAGAACTTGTTTGCCCTTGAAGCTGCTGACTGGCATTGCTTGCTATAGCCAAGTTTATTATCTGCAAGGACTTCAAGGTCCTTTTCCATTATGGATTTGCATAGTGCAGTCCCATGAAGGGTATAAGTGGCTCGCATATTTTTACATCCCAGGAGCATAACCTTACATTTATCGATACTGAATCTAATCTGCCATTTAGCCACCCCAATTGCCAGTTTGTCAAGATCCTGCTGCAAATATGCCACATCCTGAATGGTCAGGGGCATAAGTACAGTGTAAGCAGACCCTATGTTCAAAGGGGGTCACCAGAATGGAGAGATCCCAATGAACAATTCCAATATATCTTCATATAATAGATCAATTTATCATTGTTTTGGGTGCCTGCAGAGCCAGGCCATGCTGGCCAATAGCCCTAGGCATGTGCCTACTCTGCCTACCCCTAGTTCCGGCCCTGTGTGCCTGAATTAGATTTGCTGTGAGCAGCAATTAGTTACACCACTAGTAAGTCGCAGACCACTTGCTGTTGTCTGTGTGAAATCCACATTCAACAATTTCCAGTGTAGAAGGAAGTGCCAGTCAGTGGTGTTTCAATGACCACAACGTTTTATTTTAGGGACCCCCTGAGAAGCCTTGTTTAGGGTGGTGATGAGCAAAAAATAGTGATGAAACCGCATTACCACAATATAGTGAATCCAGAAGAAAAAAACAAAAGTCATAGAATAGATAATATACTCACAGTTCACCCCAGTCCAAAGTTGCATATACATGAAACGACCTCAAAAATTGTGTTTTCCTCCAAGAAGTAAATCAAAAAAGTAGTAAAATAACAAGTAAATTTATTGGGACTCATAGTAAGTGCCCCAACACGCACCAAACACATTAGGCCTCCACTGATGGAGGAAAACAAACAATTGTGAGGTTGTTTTCTTGTTAGGGTGGTGGACAGGTGAGTACTGAGTGCCCAGTTGTACAGTCCTGATTTAGGGGATATTATGGTCAATTGTTTTTGTCAAATCTATTTTGTCAACCAGGTGGTGATTGGTCAAACAGATGGCAATTCCAGCTTTAGCTGCAATCTTACTTGTTGTTATGTGTAACTGCACCTGGGCAAACTTCATACTTTTCATTCTATATGGCTATACGTCTGGTCTGGCTGCAAAAACACAGTAGTCCAATAAGAAGTACAGGCACACGGCCAATAATTTTTATTTTAAATATCTGTTAAACAAAGACGTTGTTGTACCACATTTACGATGTAAATAGCTGAGTTTTTACAGAATACAGCCCGTGGCGCGTAATTTCTGATTTTATAGCTGTCACTCAGCTGTCACATAATTTGACCACAGGATGCTTGAGTTCTGTGCAGTTCCGACAGATGGCACCACGCGCTTTTTATAGTTGGGAGGAGTCGCAAGGATGAGACGCGGTGCATTGTGGGATAAGGCGCACTTTTATCTGGAAAAGAGTTCCCAGCTTTGCTTTGTTGTGGGCGGGCCTAGTGGGATGGGCCAATGGATAATACTCGGCATAGGGGGCGGTGGCTTTAAATTCTGGAGGCATGTTTGTGGCAGGACTGGGCAGCTCACTTGCTGTCCCATCCCTCCCGCGCCTCCTCACCCCCAGCATCATGGCGCTCTAGTGGCTGCAGTTCATCCCCAAAGTTCCCGTGCGCCCTCGGTGCCGATACCTAAGCTCCATTGCCGAGCATGGCACCGCGGAGTTCCTCGGACATGCGTGGCGTGGACGCTAATTTCCCCCTGCAGCAACAGACTGCATGCGCTTGTCCGAAACGTTGCGGGAGCTGCCGGTTCTTTCTGGGTTTTTTTGCCCTGTCCTTGTCTTTACACCTGGTTACCATGTGCTGCTATCTTGAGCTGCGCTCGGAGCTCAGGCGGGAGCTGTGTTCGGGGACTAGTGAAGCTCCGGGAGGGACTTTGCAGCAGTGGAGGACTGCTTTGCGACTGGCTGACATTCAACAGCACTCCGACCGGCGACAGGTACATTGTACTCTTTCAATTAAGGGGATCTCATTCTGCAACCTTTAAAGAACTACAACTTTCACACGCACACACCCCCCCCCTCCAGTGGTGGGAGTTGTAGTTGCACATGAGCAGCAGGGTGGGGGAAGAGCTATTCTTCAGGTTGTAATGGGATGTGTTTAGGGATCTGCAGAGACCTGTCACACTCCAGCTGTTGCTGGGACTTTACTTTAGGTAATGATCATTTTAGACCCATGTCAAGAGTATCGGTGGTGAGGATGAACTGGAAGCCTGCAACATTTGGGACATGTACAGGGTGGCCACTGAGATGTTTGCCTAAAACTTCCACTGCCAATAACAATTTTCCTTTGTGCTGATGGAAGCATTTGGTATCCCTTGTTTTAGTAATGAGTCTTAACAGTTCAACAGTCCCTACATTGTCTGCAGGCATCTCTAAACATAAGAAATACATCTTACAGTGGTTAACTGCAACTTCCAGTCCCAGTATGAAGGAAAATGTCAGTTCTAACATTATTTTTAAATGTAGGTGCAATTTAAAGGGGTTGTTCACCTTTGAGTTAACATTTAGTATAATGTAGAGAGTGATATTCTGAGACAAGTTGCAATTGGTTTTAATTTTTTTTATTTGTGGCTTTTGAGTTATCTAGCTTTTTATTCAGCAGCTCTCCAGTTTGCAGTGTCAGCAATTTGGTTTCTAGGGTACAAATTACCCTAGCAACCCTGCATTGATTTGAATAAGAGACTGGAATATGAATAGGAGAGGGGCTGAATAGAATAAGTAATAAAAAAGTAACAATACATTTGTAGCCTTACAGAGCATTTGTTTTTTAGATTGTGTCAGTGACCCCCATTTGAAAGCTGCAAAGAATCAGAAGAAAATTGCAAATCATTAAAAAACTATGAAAAATAAATAATGAAGACCAATTGAAAAGTTTCTTAGAATTGGCCCTTCTACAATATACTAAAAGTTAACTTGAAGGTGAACCACCCCTTTAAAGTCCTTTTCTGAATTGTAGCAGTTGTCTGTGTTAATGCTTCTTTGTCGGAAATGTTAATCTGCTGGTCCCACCAGAGTAGAGAATAATAAAAAGGCATAGATTCTGCACTCTATAGCAACTACATTTATAAATAATGTTAAAATCATTGTAATAAGTGTATGTTGGAGATTTGCTTAGAACAACAGTCTCTTTCAAAAGGCTAAGTGCTATTTTTGGGTTTACATAACCTTTAACTCTTGTATTTCATGATACCCAAACATACACAACTGCATTCTTCTGTGTTGCTCCTATGCATTGACAGCACACTCTTTATGTATTTTCATAGCAAGTAAAGCACAATATATAAAGTGGCAGTGGAGTGAGCAAACACCTACTGTTGTAATGGAAAGAAGGATCTTGTATTCCTTGTCACAAAATTGATTTTGTCTTGTACAATGCAAACATAGTTATTTGAATGAACACACCTTGTTGCGTTGCGGCAATTTGTTCGTAATTGCTGCTAAAAATGGTAATTGCAGTACTTTAGATGGATCCCCTACTTCCAAGGCCGTTTGCTGGCAGCAAATTATTGGTACCCTTTTCGGCGTTGGTGTAAAAGGCATCACCTTGGTTTTTACATTTGGATGGGTTCAGTTAAAGTAACAGCTGGCGTGCATTTAGGGATTTTACCAACTGCTTGTCTGGTCAGCTTGATTGCCTATAAGAACATATCCTACTATTCTATTAAATTTCAATTGTCTGCAAAGGCTATTCTTAATTAACAGGTGTGGCAGTTTTGGAAGTGAGAGGTGGCACAGATTTGAAAGGAAGAGGGACTGTAGTAGTGATGTGTGGGTCAGGAAAAACTCAACCCACAAAACCATAACCACACAAGACCCTAACTCACAAAATGCTGCTATTGTAGAACCCACGCCCAACCCTACTTCCTTCTCGCTCTCTATGCTACTTCTGTGTGGACCTCTGGTTAAAAGATGTGGGTTATTTATAAACACTGGGCAGTAATCCATGGCAACCAATCAGATGATTGCTTTCAGTGTTCAACCTACCGCTGGATGAAAAAAGCTAATCTCTCATTGGTTGTTATGGGTTACTGCCCCGGTGCAAATTTCCCAGTTTTTATAAATGAACCTTTGGTAGCTGTGGGTTTCAGGTCAACCCACACATCGATAGAGGGCAGTTCTGTCAAATAAATAGATCAGTGCTTTTTGGCCATCTGCATGAGTTGGGGAACATCTGCCTGGTAGGCTTAAAATTAACTTTTAGTGTGATGTAGAGCAGTGATCCTCAACCAGTAGCTCGCAAGCAACATGTTGCCGACAACCCCTTTGGATTTTGCTCCCAGTGGCTTCAATACAGGTATTTATTTTTGAATTCCAGGCTTGAAGTCAAGTTTTGATTGCATAATAACCTGTAGTCTGCCAGTCCACATAGGGGGCACCAAATAGACAGTTACAGATCTTATTTTGCACCCCAGGAAGTTTTTGCATGCCTGTATTGCTCCCCAACTCTCTTTATTTTTGAATGTGACTCACGAGTAAAAAAGGTTGGGACCCTTGATGTAGAGAGTCATATTTTCAGACAATTTGCAATTGGTTTCCATTTTTTCTCATTTGTGGTTTCTGAGTTATTTATTTTTCTTTTATACAGCAGATCTCCAGTTTGCAATTATTAGGTTTTTAGGTCCGTTACCCCGGCAACCATGCATTGATTTGCATAAGACACTGGGATATGAATAGGAGAAGACCTGAATAGAGATGAGTAATAAAAGGTAGCAATAACAATGCATTTGTAGCCTTACAGAGAATTTGTTTTTAATTGGAGTCAGTGACCCCCCCCCCTATTTGTAAGCTGGAAAGAGTCTGAAGGAGAAGGCAAGTAATTCCTAAAATATAAAAAAGAAAAAATGAACTGATGAACTAATTATCCTTGTTTTGTGGTCACCATTTGAACTGGCCCTTAGACAGCTATACTAAAATCGCTGAACCACAATTATTTTTGTGTGCCTGCCAATGTTTGAATTTGCAGTTCTCTAAAAACCATCCACTCACCCCCCAGCTGCACTGTCATTGTATTCAAAGTCTCCCTGTTATTTTAAGTAATACCCAGAATCCCATACACAAATCACAGATCTCACTCCTTGAAGATGTTGATTTGGCAATTGCGTGATTTGCTTAGTTGCAAGCCTGATAAACATAAATATACAGACTATTTCTAAGCAAACAGGATCCAAGCACACACAAGATGAAGACCAGACTGGATTTTTAACTTGCTTTAGATTGCATACCCTCGTGAACTAGTGTGATATTGTATAGCTATTCTGCAACTAATGAAACTTTTTTCTATAATGCGTTTGTGTAACCCCCATATGCAGTTAAAAAAAAAACAAAAAACTTTTATTCAACCTGAGCTTAACTGACCCGACTATTTAGAGGTTTTCTGCTGGAAAGGAATAACTTGCCCCTTGTGTGTTGGTGCACAGATGATGACTGTGTATTTGGCAGGTATATTTTTTTGCTGATTTCTCCATAGCTCTACTGAGTTCAGGTGGATTTCCTTTATGTACTGAAATTATCTGATCACTTTTGCCAACCCTTTCCGATGACGGGGGCGCCACTGGCTCTTAAACTGTTCTAAATGGATACACTTAAGATAGCCCTAGACGCACAGATAATATCGTATGAAACAAATTTTCATATTCTATTCGGTACGTGTATGGTGGGAAAACAAGTTGACCAATATCGGCAGAAGACTTGGGTATCGATCAGCTAGTCAGTCAGGCTGGATGGAAAATTTTGATAGGGTGCCTTTGAAGGCACCCAAACATTGGCCATTGTTAGTACTGACTTGTCAGATAGAGGTAGAATTCTATTATTTCTACCTGTATATCTGATGATTCTGCTCTACACGTGTGTATTGAAACAAACAACTTTTCTTGGAAAGATCTTTTCCAGGTAATATTGTAATTGTAAAGTCTGTGACCACCTTTAGTTGATACATTTATCTTTGTCCCTGCTGAGCAGAATCCCCAAGTTTCATTAAAGGGGTTGTTTACCTTCAATGTCCAAATTTTATGAAACCACTAAAAATGTGCTCACTGTGTTAGACAATCCATTTTCTATCAAATGAAGTAAATAGGTAATTGTAAAAGCTAGTTTATATACCTTTTAAACCTGTCCTCCTGTCTCTCTGATCAGTTTTCTGAAGAATGGGAGTGGCCTGTTTTATACCTGCACTTCCTATATGCTTACATCATCACTCCCAGGCTTTGCCCTTACTTGTTTCCTATTGGACATTGATACTGCCCTCCCCTTGTAATTCATTGGTTGCTAGTGCACTTGTAAGCAGTCACCTAAATTCAAAGGCCATTGGTTAATTTCTCCTAAATTACAGTTGGGGAATGTCTCCCTTGCATTGGCTGCTATCTTGTGTGCATTACTTGAGTCTTACATAGGAATAAAGACCTAGCATATCCCAAATCTAACACATTTTACTATGCAAATCAGCATATAAATTAAGCACATCTTTCTGTGTGTTTGGCCCCATGTCCCCAAACATAAACACCCCAGCCTTGTGACAAACAAGCACACAGCCATGCACATGGGGTGCACACCTGCTGCTATTTTACCCACCAGTCAGTAAAATGATACATTTTGCCAATGTTCTAAAAAGGGCAGAAATATAAACACAGGAAGGACAGTATTTTACCAACTTTGCAATTTCAGCCATTTGGTTGCTAGGGTCCAAATTACCCTAGCAACCATGCACTGATTTGAATAAGAGACTGGAATATGAATAGAAGAGCGCTTGAATAGAAAAGTAATACGGTGGCAATAATAATAAATGTGTAACCTTACACAGCATCTGTTTTTTTAGATGGAAAGCTGGAAAGAGTCAGAAGAAGAAGGCACAGAAGTAAAATGCAGACCAATTGAAAAGTTGCTTAGAATTAGCCATTTTATAAACAAGTGAGCCATCCCTTTGAAACTTTCCTTTAAAGGGGTAGTTGACATTAACTCTCACTGCCAGTTAATTTGGTACTTTAAAAAAAAAAAAATTCCCCCTGCCTGTGCTGGCTTACTCGCACTAGGTGTCATGGCGAGTAGCCATGACACCCCATGTGCAGAATGAAAAGCTGCCTGAAATTTCAGGCAGCTTTTCATTTGGCTTATGGGCATGACGTCACATGTGCATACTGCGCATACGCATGGGGTGTCATGGCGGCTCACACCGGGAGCTCCCTCCCAGTGCGAGTACGCCAGCGCAGGTAGGGGGAAATTTTGTTTTTTAACTACTAGAACCCCAAACCAGAATGCGGGCTCTATCAGCCCGCACCTTCGGTTTGGGGAATTTTTTTAGCCCCATAGGTGCCCTTTAAGTTCTGTATGCAAATTAGGCATCGCTTGCGTAACTGCGCTTTGCCTGGCGAACTAACGGTAGAGCTACTTTGCTAACGTTCACCGCCCTGAGCGCAATTTGCATCTTGGTGAATTTGCGTAGTGCTGGCAAAAATTCACCTGGCGAAGTGCGGTGAACATTAGCGAAGCCAATGCTAGCGAATTTTCGCATCTTGGTGAATTTGCCCCCAGGAGTCTACCAGGATGCCCAATATGCATAGAATGTGGTTATGTATGGACAACAACACCTTGTTTTGCCGCACTCCACTTACTTCATGTCCTAGGGTGCATTAATTTCCTGAGCTGCTTCCAAGCCCAATATAAAGTCCAATTCTAGTAAGGGAAGAAGCACACCATTCAATCCGGCAATGCCTTTAGCACATTTATTTGCAGAAGTATAAGAGCATTGAAGCACAAGCTTTCGGAGACCAACCCCTTCCTCAGGTTATGTATGGACCCCAAATGAAAATAGTGCATATACCAAAGTACCAAACAATACAGGG
>CM044445.1:23010704-23045661 GCA_024363595.1 Xenopus borealis
GACTAGGGATCAGAAGCTGACTGGCAGGAGAAGCAGCCAATCAGAGCTAAGCTTCAGAAATGTCTGCATTTGTGCACTTTCTGCTGCTGCCAGGAGTGTGTATGATATAAAATAAGGAAGTACAGAAAGTCACTGTAGCGTTTTTTGGGGGTCTGCGACCTCCCCCCACTGGGAGCCCATGATTAAGGGACCCCATCTGAGGTGAATATCTCATCAACTGCACATTTTTGGTTAAACATTTATATGGCAAAGCTTGTTTTTTTTTACATGAACTGTTAAATTTTTGAATGTTCTATGAAGGTGAACAACCCCTTTAAAGGCAGCGTTTAGAATTGATACAATAGTTGCTATTGTTCTACACATACTACTGAGAAATGTATAAACTAAATGTAGCAAATTATAACAGTTCAGATGCTTCTGGATCACTCAGCTGCCAGACTGAGATACCAGAGACACAATCGGTCAACTTTTAAACTTAAATTTTGGAAAAAAAAAACAATAAGAAATGGAAAGCATTTGAAAAAAGTCATTGTTTCTGGTGAACAATCTGAAAATAACTGAACTGAAAAAAGTGTTTGGAAAGTGTAAAAAAAAAAAAAAAAGTCCTTTTTCTTTGAAATAATAAAACAATACATTGTACTTGATTCCAATTAAGATCTAATTATTCCTTATTGGAGGCCAAGCAATCCTATTGGGTTTCTTTAATGTGTAAATTATTCTTTGTAGATTTAAAGGATGGAAATCCAAATTACAGTAATACCCCTTATCCAGAAAACTCCAGGTTTCAAGCATTCTAGATAACCAAGAAGGTTATTAACAAACAGTGGCTTTAATGGCCTTAACACAATTTACAACTGTAGCTGCTAGTTTTAAGTGTGCAGTTAAAGGAAAGGATATTCCCTAAGGGCCCCTCCATTTATCTTTCCTACAACGGACAATGAAGCACTACAATAAAAGATACAATTACATATATCTTCTTTTATTCATTTAGCATTTTGGTTTCTTACAACCTCTGCAATCCTACAAATTAAGAAGATAAAGAGCAAACTTATGTTTTTATATGACCAATGCTAAAGCAATAAAATTTTATAGACTTTCAGTAACACAAATGCAGAATGTTTGCACTGGTGTATCTTGTTGCAATACTAGGACTTACTTATTTCCTCCTGTTTCTCCAAAATGAATCTTTACTGGGCAGTAAAATGTATTGAGGTAAAGAAAATACATGCACCTAAAAATCTGTCACCTTTTCTTTGACTTTTAGAATATAAAAAAATTGCTAATTCTAATTAACTCTTCAAATGGCCTGCAGTTTTTCTTTTCTGTGTTTTTTTTTTTTATTTTATTATTTCCCTTCTTCTGACACTTTCCAACTTTCAATGGGGGTCTATGACCCTATCTAAAAACAAATGCTCTGTAAGGCTGCAAATGTATTGTTATTGCTACTTTTTAATTACTCCTCTTTCTATTCACATTTCAGTCTGTTATTCAATCATTGCATGGTTGCTAGAACATGGTTGGTTTGGACCCTAGCAATCCGATTGCTAAAATTGCAAACTATAGGTCAAAAAACACAAATAGCACACTCTACATCTTACTAAAAGTTAATTTAAAGCTAAGCAATCCTTTTTAAATACTTATTTTATTTTCTCTCCAAATTGTTTTTGAATGCAATCAATTACTCATGGATTCCTCTCTTGGGAAGGAGTTCCATAACCTGATTGTCCTCACAGTGAAGCAACTCATTCCTCTTTTCCAGTCTCCTGAGGTGTCCTTTTATCCCCTGCACTGATGGCATTTGTCACCAGCAAGTAAAAAACAAAAAAACAAAAAACAATTGCTATGAGCTCCTCCCAAGTTAAAAAAAAAAACAAAAAAACAAAAAAAATTACCCAGGGTCCCCCCCCCCCCTTTAAAGGACCAGACAAACCTTTTTTCCAAGTCTTCACCATGTGGTAGAGATCTCTTTCCTCTTCCTGATCATTAACTTCTTTTCTCTATTTATGGCATTCTTTTCCTGCAATTGGTTCTGCAGTAGATATCTCCACTATTGTCTGCTATATTTTCCATCTTTTTAAATATGCTATATCTGTGCATGAGTCTTGGGGAAGAATTACTCTTACTGCTTTATGTGCAAGCACATATTGCCTTTAAGTTTCAACTTATTAAAAGCAATCAAACCGCCAATCTAAGGGAAATGTTTCATGGTTTCAACCAGTAGAGCAGAGCAAGAAAAATATCTGTTGCGTTCCCTGCATGTTCAGCTTGCATTCGTGCTGCCTCCCATGTACGCAGCGCTGGCAGATTGTATTGTTGCCAGTTTAAATGAGGGGTAGCCGAGTATGGCTGAGCTGATTGAATGTAAAGAAGGGTTTTGCTTTTGTTGATATATGAATATGTGCCAGCTCTAAATGGCCACAATTTCACTGTCCATAAGTTTAAACAAAGTCCCGGGGTTTTGGAGGCTGTTATTTTAAACATGTCAGCAAATGTTTTATGTTTTCGACTCCTGTTCACTTAAAGCCCGACTTTTTGTCACCTGATTTGATTGCAATGAAAGTAAATGGCCTGTAATTTTCTTGCTGGCTTCAGTCCATTAAGCGGAATAAACTTACTGTGTTGTCACTGGTTTCCTTGCTTCAGATCAGGGGACCTCACGTAACATTACAAGGGAGCAGGCACAGTCTTATTCTCCCCTTTGCACATTTAGTGATGAGAGAAAGCAAGTACTTTTACTTTTTCGTACTCTACTTGGATATAGAAATCTCTGAAGATTCAATGTTGTCTGTTATTTACAGTGACTTATCAAATTGCAAAGAAATAACTGAATTTTTAAGAAGAGATGTAGTAAATCCAGGATTTGTTTCAGGGTTTGCTGATTGCTAGCACTTTTTGCTTTTATTGTATTATCACTTTGTGCTGCATTCACTCCTAGCAGTATATAGTAATACAAGTATGGGACCTGTTATCCAGAATGCTCAGGACCTGGGGGTTTCCAGATAAGGGATATTTCCGTAATTTAGATCTTCATCTTTAAATCTACCAGAAAACCATTTAAACATTAAATAACCCCATCTAGGCTTGTTTTGCTTCCAATGAGGATTGCTTATATCTTCGTTTGGATCAAGTACCAGACACTATTTTATTATTACTGAGAAAGCAGGTATAATTTAAAAAAAATTGGGTTATTTGGAGTCTTATGGGAGATGGCCATCTTCTAATTGTAATTAGCAGCTTTCTGGATAACTGGTTTCTGGACAGTTGCATGCAGGAAAAAGGACAGGATTGCCCTTGGAGTATCACTGTTTTTAGAGCATTTATTTTAACAGCGTTGAGGAAACAGAAGTGGAAGAGTATTGAAGGAATTGTTCAGTATAAAAATAAAAACTGGGTAAATAGATAGGCTGTGCAAAATAAAAAATGTTTTCAATATAGTTAGTTAGCCAAAAATGTACTGTATAAAGGCTGGAGTAACTGTAAGTCTAACCTAAAAGAACAGGACACTACTACTTGCTTTTCAGCTCTCTTTTGTTTACACTGAATGGTTACCCTGGTGACCAGGCAGTAACCAATCAGTGACTTGAGGGAGGGCCACACGGGTCATAACTGTTGCTTTTGAATCTGAGCTGAATGCTGAGGCTCAATTGCAAACTCACTGAACAGTTATGTCCCACGTGGCCCCCCTTCAAGTCGCTGACTTACTCAGATTTAGAGAGCTGAAAAGCAGGATGTTGGATTCTGGCTATTATATTTGACATCCAGTCACTCCAACTTTTATAGTTTGCATTTTTCCCTGACTAACTATATTAGAAATATTTTTTATTTTGCACAGCCTTTCTATTTAACCAGTTTTTAATTTTACCCTGAACTGTTCCTTTAAGAGAAAGTATGCGGCATAGAGAAACAAAACAAATATACAATTATATTCCATTTCCTGCCAGGGTTTAACAGCCTGTTCTCTAGTTCAGAGGAGTCAAGCTAGTAAGCATAAGATTTCTCTAATATTTTTATGGTGCCAGTGTTTGCATGTGATTAAGCTCCAGTATTTTAAGACGTCAACCCAAAAATGTATGCCTAATAAAAGAAAACATGATTGTAAACTTCTTTCCAATATGAAATTGTTAGTGCTTTAAAAGATATTTGTAAATTTAATTGCTAATTAAAGCAGCATTTCCTTAACTCCTGGATGTTACTTTTTAAACTATGTAGCAAAAGCCATTCGCCTCCAGCTAGACAAATCCGTTAGTTTGTCTTGCATTGTTTCAAAGGCTGGAACCATCAAAGCAAAGAATAGAAGGCTACATACACACTGTTTTCAATTGCAATATAGATACAAATAGCTTAAAAACCATAGCCCATTTGTAATGAATGTATTTTGCAAAGTTGCTTAGAGTTGTTTTATTTTATTAGGCAAAACATTTTTTGGGGGTTTTGACATATCTTTAAAGTCTTGCCTTTAACACGACTAGCTATTGCTTTCAGTATATTCCTGATTTAGATCAGGAGGAGGGGTTCATTTTTTGAATTTTCTGTGGGACAGTCACTAAAGCTGGCCTTACACTTCCAGATGTGCTTGATTGGGAGTCACTAAAATCGTAACCTAGTAAGTTAGGTTGAAAAATTCCTTCCAGACTCCAAAATGGGAATTGGACCACTCCCTGGATCAATTTGTACTATTAGCAATCGTCCATAACCCTGTATTCCCTAACTTGCTTATCAGCCTGTACAACTGATTCAGGGAGAGAATTCCACATCTTCACAGCTCCAACTGTAAAAAAAAAAACCTCTGATTATTTAGGCTGAACCTCTTTCTACTAATTGGAATGAGTGAACTTTCGTCAACTGGAAAGACCTACTGGTAAAATAAAGCATTAGAGAGATTATTATGATCCCCTTCTATATTTATACATTATCATATCACCACTTTAAGCAACAGATTTATATCAAATTAAGTGACATATTAAAGAATCTTACCAAACTGTTATATATATTCAAGTAAATATTGCCCTTTTACATCTCTTGCCTTGAACCATCAGTTCGCAATGGTCTGTGTGCTGCCTCAGAGATCACCTGACCAGAAATATTTGAATCCTAGGATCCCAGGAGGCTGTCCTTCTTTTTTAAAATGGCTAATTTCTATTTATGATTACCCAATGGCACATGCTACTATAAAAATGTATTATTATGAAAATGGTTTATTTACATGAAGCAAGGTTTTACATATGAGTTGTTTTATGCAATATCTTTTTACCTACATTGTTTGGGGGCTATAGTTTTTCCTTTAAGCTCCTTCTCCAGCGTGAACAACCCCAGTCTTTCCTTATAGCTGAGACATTCCATACCTTTTACCAGCTTAGTTGCCCTTCTCCGGACCCTTTCCGATTCAATAGTGTCCTGTTTGCACACTGGAGGTCAAAACTGTATGGCATGTTCTAGCTGGAGCCTTATCAGTGTTCTCTACAGTGGAAGAACGACCCCCTCCTCCAGTGACTGTCACTTTTAATATAACTGAAGGCTTTATTTGCCCATGATGCTGCTGACTGGCATTGCTTACTACGGCCAAGTTTATGATCTACAAGGACTCCAAGGTCCTTTTCCATTATGGTTTTGCCTAGTGCAGTCCCATTAAGGGTATGCATGGCAGGGGGCGGAGCTAGCCACGATTGAGAGCAGACAAGCCTGAGGGAGCTCTGTAAGATTCTAATAGATTTATTGATCCTATAATAACAGAAACTAATTTAGATATATTCAATCACATTAACGATACCCGAGTGACTGCTTCCTTTTCGGAGGTCCAGACTAACAGGAAAAGAGCGTGTTGAACATCGACGCCATAGCGGCCTACAGGACACCACGTAAGACACAGCCTGCTGCGTATGTGGCCACGTACTAAGCAGTGAACATCAGTGTTAAAAGAGACTTTACTCCCAGAGACCCAACGGACATCAAGGAGAGTCTTTATCAGCCGACCCCCTTCCCTTGTCAGAACCCAGACCCTTGCGCACTGAAGTAATACAGAGAAAGGTGAATAAAGACGACATCACGGTCAGTAATAACTTGTTTAATGATGATCGCGACTTCAACCAAATTGAAACTCTAACCACCCTCAAACAAGGTTCCTCTTACAAATTGGTTAATGCGCAGCAGCCACATTATAAAATAATATAAGAACAGAAATATTGATAGCAGACTCGACTAGCTCTCCAGGCCAACGGAACTCTCCGCTCCTTTCCCCCCACACTAAATCCTGCAACTGTTGGAAATAAACTACAGTAGAACTTTATATACTCTACAGTTTGAGCTCATGCTATGCTTTAATATTCATTCACAGTGGGGAGTAAACGCACTAAACAATTATGATATTGGAATAAAATTAAGGTGCAAGTCTCTAAAGCCAAAATCACTATCTTTTTAAAACCTGTTCATTACAACAAACGCTTGCGTCATCTACAGTCCGCACACCAGAGCTTATACAACTACTGGTCCACGATGGGGAAAATAGGTAGAGCTATTGTTCCCCAAAGAGACAAAACTAAAGAGAAAACACAAACTCTGGACACTTATTTTAGCTAAAGAAACTGGGTGCACTGTACAGTGGACAGGAGATGGTGAAGAGGAACCAATGGATCAACCTGCTTCACAAGACCAATCTCTTACATCTCATACAAGAGATTCATCCCTAATTGAGCAATTCAAAACCATGTTATGATCAGAATTGGATTTAACTTCAAAAAAGATCCTCTTCTCTATCAAAGGAAATCCGAGAAATAGGCAAAAGAACTGATGCTTTAGAACGCAGAATGGATGATACAACATCAGTCCTGGAAGGCCATGATGCAGATATTGATACACTACATTTTCAATTACAAGAGCTTCAAGACAAAAATAGAAGACATGGAAAATCGCTCCCGGCGGGGAAACCTAAGAATCCGCGGTTTACCAGAATCATATAAAGATTTGGAAGGAGAAATGTCAAAAATTTTTTTCAACACTAGTTCCACATCTTACCCCAGCCAAATTGGAATTCAACAAAATACACCGTGCATTGGGGAGACCACCACAAGAAAGCAATCCTAGAGACGTGATCCTCAAGCTACATTACTATTCAACCAAGGAATCCATAATGCAAGTGGCCAGACAATCGGTTCACCTGGATCATGAGGGTCACACTCTTCAACTTTTTGCAGATATTGTGCCAGCTACAATTGCTAGAAGGCGCTCTTTTAAATCCGTTATGGCAATTCTCCAAGCCAACAATGTGAAATATAGATGGGCCTTCCCATTTCGCCTATATTTCTCTACGGGGGAAACAATACTCCAGCTTAAGCAACAAATACATAAATCACCTTCATCACGTGAAGAAGATTGAGATCTATGACCACCTCTAAGGGGTGAACATCATGACAGGAAGTCTACCTATAGATTTACTTGCTCCCTCAACACTCTCCTGGACAGGTTATATATATTTGATAATATTGTGATAGATGTGATTTAACATATTACATTTTTCACAATGATGGCTTTAGAGGCTATCTGCTACCCCTCTCGATGCAGGATTTACTTTTAAGACGCCGTGTAATGGCGTGTAAGTTTCAATGTTTTACAACACTTATCGCAGCAAAATATTTGTGTGTAAATTGTTTGGTTATTTTGTACTTAGTTTTCTCCGAAGGCAACGTTGCGTGTCTCATATGTAGAAATTAAGGGTTCCGATATCAAACTTAAATGTTATTTCATTTTGGTATATTTAAGTCAAATAAGAATACATAAGTATGTGATGTTATGGCTAGTGCAAGTTGCAAGTTGCAATTTTTACAAGGTTTCAATTCCCCACACAAACGCACTAAAGCGTTTAGGTATTATCGGTCCCAACATATAGATATATTATTTTTACAAGAAACCCACTTTTCCATTGATTCCACTCTTGTCTATCTGTCATCGTATTATCAGGAGTCATGATTTGTTTCCGAAAGGGCCTGTGAAAGATCCGAATGGTAGAATTATTGTTGGTTGAAGAGTTCCAAGATATAACAATATCATTACTTAATTATTCACCAAATATAGGTCAAGAAAGTTGGTAATAGACGCATGGAGAGAAAGGTGGCTCACAACTATACTTACTTTTCTAATCCGCATAAGACTTATTCGCGGATTGATCACATTTTCCTGTCACAAATACTAATACCAAATTTAAATAATGCAAAAATTACACCTATCACATGGTCATATCATGGAATAGTCACGATCGAGCTTAACTCTTTAATAAGCAAGCCCACTCAAAAAAGATGGCGATTGAATGACTCTATTTTAGATATACCACAAATATACACCGGAATTGAAGGGGCGTTAAAACAATATTTTGAGCTTGAGATTTTCAGCAGTAACCCTATGGGAAGCTCCTAAATCAGTATTGAGAGGGCAATTTAGTATAATGGCTGCTAGAATAAAGCAAAAAAAAAAGAAAAACAGAAGAGCTTCAAAACAAACTTACAAGTTTAGAATTACAGAATAAAGCTAAATATTCCCATACAACCCAAACAGCCATAATAGACACTAAAGGAGAATTAGAATTGGCATATACCCTTGATGTTGAAAATATCCAACAATGGCAAACTAATAGACGTTACTGTAAAGGTAACAAATCGAATACTCCTTTAGCTAGAACACTACATTCAGTAATGAACCCGATTACTCCGCTACACAGGATCCGAACTAAAACCGAAATATAACAGGAAACCCCGAAAGAATTTTATCCTAATTTAGAGATTTTTATGCTAAAATATATCAGAAACCTACTATATAAGATATTGCAACTGCCCATATTATCAAACGAACAAAGAGAAATAATGGACAATGATACAACTATAGAAGGCAAACCTTGCCCCTTATCTTAATTTAATGTTCAATTCATTGCGAAAAGGAGATAAACTGCACCCAGATTCCATACTAGCACAAGTGGCGCTGATCCCAAAACCCCACAAAGACCCATTAGAATGTGGAAATGATAGACCCATTTCCATACTTAACAACAACAACAACAACAACATTAAAATTTTGGGAAAAATCCTTTCCAATAGACTAAATTCATTTTTAGCAACTTTAATACATCCAGACCAGGTTGGTTTTGTCCCAAACAGAGACTGGGGAGAGAATATTAGATGCCTAATGCAGTTAATATACTCTCTCAAATACTTCAAGAACCTCAGCCCTTTTGTTGGGTTTAGATTTTCATAAAGCCTTTGAGTCAGTAACCTGGGACTATTTATATTATGCTCTCCAGAAATTGAATTTTGGGGGACAAAAAATAGGTAATCAAGATCATAAACAGATGTTATTTGCAGATGATATGTTAATGATCATAACTAAACCATTAACATAAATGCCTCATCTATTCAATAACCTTAACATATTTGAAGCCCTCTCAGGCCTGAAAATAAATCCGACAAAATCTGAAGCCTTACCTATTGAGATATCCCAAACCAACAAAAAATTAATCCAACTCAAATTTGATTTACAATGGAAAACCAAATCCCTACAATATCTAGGGGTTAATATAACACCAAAACTGGAAGAAATGTATCAAGCTAACTATCCGCAATTATGGAAAGAAATTGATAAAACACTTCTAAAGTTGTCTAATTTACAAATTTCCTGGTTCGGACAAATAAACGCCATAAAGATGGTACTTTTACCCAAGATATTATATTGCCTACCAGTAGAAATCCCTAAAAATGTTATATCTGGAATACAGAGTTAATTCACAAAATTTATATGGGGAGGTAAAAAAATCACGATTGTCACAAAACTTTAATGTCAACAAAACAAAAAGGTGGACTTAATGTAATGTATATTATTATTACCAAGTGGCCCAGATTACACCATTAATTCATTTCTACCGTACAAATTCCCCCCTATGGACTAAAATATAAACAATCTGGACTAATCCAATAAACCCAGCCGTACTACCTTGGATACCAAAACCAGATACCAGATAGACCTAACACTTCATCCCCAGTTATGAGATTGTCATTGGCAGTGTGGGATGCAGTAATACAAAAAACTGCCTTGAAATCCCCACATATGCTTATAATAGGTAATCCTACTTTTACCCTGGGTCTCCAAAGGAAGGAATTTCAATGGTGGACCACAAATCATACGATATATGTGTCCCAATTTTGGAGCCTACATGGAATTAAAGATTGGGAATCCATGTCGGCACATTATAACCCCTCCAAAGGGGAATATTATAGATACTTGCATATTCACCATTACCTTGCTACAATACTGAAGGGATGTAACAAAATCTTGACAAAAACGACCTGGGAACATTTATGTATACAATTCCCCAATAGCAAAGGGAGTATATCAACATTGTACAAGGATATACTAAATTCTGCTACTGCTCCAATTCCAAGATATATAAAACAATGGGAAAGAGAACTGAATGTATTGCTGGATGAAACAATATGCCAACAAATGTGGCAAAATACAGCTAAAAGTTTGATCAATACCTTGGGACAAGACATTATACAAAGTACTGTCGGGCTGGTATATGGTTCCACTCAAACTACATAAATTCTATCCCAACTGTGGTCCACTGTGTTTCCGAAATTGTGGGACAATAGAGTCCATGTCACATATTTGGTGGGAATGTAAAGAAGCCAGTAGATTCTGGTCCAGAATATACACCCTAATTGACTCCATTATGGTGGTTAATCTCCGGAAAGACCCTGTCCAAGCCCTTCTTAATAAATCACTTCCAATCCCAAATAAACCAACAAGAAAATGAATACAATTCATCTTTATAGCAGCAATGCAAACTATAGCCTCCTTGTGGAAGAAACGTTCTATTCCAATGGAGGTCTTCCGGACTAAGATGAATTGAATTATGGTAAATGAAAGATTATTAAGCATAACTTTGTATAAGTACAGTAACTATGTTAAAGTATGGTCCCCATGGATCACATTCACAAATGTTTGTTAAAAATAGTGGACACAATTTACCTTTCACAGCTATATAGGGTAACATGAAAGGAAGTTGGGCTTTTTTTTTTTTTTTTTTTTTTTTTTTAACCATGAGATTTGTAACCTTGTTAAGATAGGTGAGCATTGATTATAATGAAAAGAAAAGAAAATTTGAATAGTAATATAACAAATACTGTATGCTTGTTCAATAAAAAAGTTTTGAAAAGGGTATGCGTGGCTTGGATATTTTTACACTTTGACTTTTTGCATGATTTTGGATTGATCAACACTGAATCTCATTTGCAAGGATGCTGCATTCTAGATGGAATTATTTGGGCTCAACTGAGGACTGCATCAACATTCCAATGTGGCACTTGTCTTATGGGAAAATCAAATGTGTAAAATTGATATTTATCTTTGCAATTAATACTCTGTTACACCCTGCTGCTGTTACTATTCATTTTTGTTTAGGATCCAGAGCAGTCCCATAGAAATTTGGTACCCTGTGGGAGTTGGAAGTTCTGGTTGACTTGGGAAGCAAAGCAGTCTGCTGCAGTATCAAGCTCCTGTTATTAGTAAATAAATATTATGATAAGCATGTGGTGTGATGAGTAATGCCTTAGGCAATTTTATAGGAAATGTTTTGAGAGCTCCAATATGAGTCAGATTAATTATGTCTAACTCTATTAAAACTCGGCAATTATGCTGAGATCTATTAATTTCCACTTATATACATCTTCCCATTGAGCGTGAACGGTCTGTATGTGGCTTTTGTATGACCACAGCAAAAATTCAAAAGAATCCAAAAACATACAGCAGGATATTTGGCTCCTGATGAAACTGTGTGTGTTGTGTAACTGTCAAAGGAAATTTAGAGATTATTGCTACACCAGTGGAGCTTACAATCGAACATGCTCATAAACAAGGTAGATCTATCTTAAAAGTGAAAGGATAAAAGGTCCTAACTAATAAACAGCTTTCCAGTCTGCAGTTTCATCATGCTGGTTGCTATGGTCCAAATTAACCTAGCAACCATGCATTGATTTGAAAAGAGACTGGATTATGAAAATGAGAGGGCCTGAATAGAAAGATGAATAATAAAAGGTACCACTGTAATCTATGCAGTCTGTTTTTATTTGTAAGCTATGGCACAGCTAGAGTAAGGAGACGCTTCAATGTTCCACACCTTGCATAGCTGATAACACATTAGATGTTTAGAATATGAAGATTTAATTTGTAGGCTATTGGAAAATGGGATTCTTTTTATCAGCCAATGGGAAAGTGTCTGAAACAGTTTCTGCCATTTGCTTTAATAAGAAAAATCCTGAAATTGAGCTTTTTAGCCTGTCTGTAATATAAGCTGATGCTACAGAGCTAATTATTCAATTCCAGTACTATAGTTGCACTGGTCTCTGCTGCCATGTAGTAATTATCTCTATTATATCTGTATATTTTGAGTCCATCCCTAAACTCAATACGTGACTGCAGCACAAAGCATTTGCAGTGAATCTGCAGAAGATGGGGAGCTACTGGGGCATCTTTGGAGACACAGATCTTTACTGATAAAGGTTACTGTGGTTGCCTTGGGCTGGTACAGAAGCCCAAAACATGATGTTGAAAATTTCTAGCTACTTCTTCTTTAGATTTCCTTGTCTTTTAAATGCATGCAGTTTAGTTGCTGTAAACCAAAGCACTGCTTGATCACTGTACACTGTAGACAAAAAGGAACATCAAGAGCCCCAATAGTGTAATATGTTTTTACAAGGAGTAATGAGAGTAAACAAATTAATACTCACAAGCCAGGGTTACCAATAGGCAACCACTGTATAGGCAGGTGGGGAGATTATCCTGACCTCACTCAGGAATAAGAAGTCGCTCTCTGTAGAAGGAAGAAAAATGGGGATGACACCCCTCCACTCGGGGATGGACTCGGTATAGTGATAAGACAAAACAGAGGCGCCAAAAGGATAAAAAAAGGCTAAAAACACTTAAAAACCCAATGGGTAATTCAGAGGAGTTAGTAGTGAACTTACCTCCTCCAGGCAGACACCAACAAAAGTGGTAATTTTCAGTAATAGTGGTAATTTTCAGTAATAGTTCACAACAATATTGCAATATTAAGTGTTTTTAGCTAATTTTATCCTTTTGGCGCCTCTGTTTTGTCTTATCACTGTAGGATCACTGGCAGGGCCGGACTGGGAGGAAAAAGCAGCCCTGGCAAAAGTATCAAAGCAGCCCATGTATTCACTCGCATGTAAAGCATGATATATATTTCCGACCCCAAGGTTAACTAGAACTAGTGTTTTTAATAGATATTTTAAGAGTCTATTACCATATAATCCCCAGCAACTATTCTATCCGTTGGATTAGTGGCCCTATACTTACATTATATTCTATATTTTCCTTTGTGTGCCCCCCAGTTAGACCATGAACCCTGGCAGGTAAGAGGACTTTAATTACCATGTGTATCACAGGGCCAAAGTGTGGCATACTTGAAGAGACTAGACTGTCTCGTACAATTAATGCTACGTATCACAGTTAAGCATAAAGGACTGGGGAGCAAGCAACTCTAATATTAATAACTGAAGTTGGTCAGAATTCCTGGTTCCTCCCATGTGCCAGTACAGGTATGAGTACCTATAAATGCAGGCATTGTGTCTGGCAATTAGGGACAGCTCATTTACATTTCTAAAGTGATTGTCTCATTTGCGTATTAAAGACAGACCTAATTTGCATTTCTTAGGTGAGCAGCCCATTTACACTTTAAAGCAAGCAGCCCATCGGGCATTTGCCCGAAAACACAGATTGCCAGTCCGGGCCTGATCACTGGGCCTAACACCTGGTGAGTGGTAGTTATGAAGTTTCCTTGTGCCTCTTGAATTACTTTAAAATAGGTTTTCCCCACTGGCCTCAATAAAATGGTGACCCAAGTGTCAATCTTTAATTGGAAAACGAAGGAATAATAGTGTTAGCAGGCAATAGGTTCTGAATCTCTGAAACTCTGTAGCTCTGGTTTTCTTTTTGATCAGCAAGAAAAACAAAATACGCCTTCTGCAGACAGTCCATATTTCATCTAACCAATTCCATAGAACATGAGCCTATATTGATGAATATGTGGTGCATGCATACTGTTATTTACATTCGCTACGTATGAAGAGAGCATTGGCCGGAGAAGTAGTCCAATCAGAGCCAACAAAATTAACTGAATCATGCTTTTATAAAGAAGGAAAACAGCACTTTAACTATGGCAAATTAAAAGAAAATTACTTTGAAAAAACCTTTTCGAAAGCCATCAACTGAACTCTCATTCAGAGATTGGCCAGATGAAAAGCAAACCATGATGGTAAGCCTCTGTTTTGCATGGACCATTTCCTCACACAACTTAAGGTGGCCATACACGGGCCGATAAAAGCTACTGACAGGCTGAGTTGAGAGCTTATTGGCCCGGGTATGGAGCCTTCCAACGGGCTTTCCCGATCGATATCTGGCCGATAAGTCGGCCAGATGTCGATCGGACAGGACTAAAAATCACTAGGACCCAGATCGGATCATCCCGATATTGCCCACCTCAAAGTGGGCATATCGGGGAGAGATCTGCAACATCGCCAAACAAGTGGATCTCTCCATGTATGGCCACCTTTAGGCTGGTAAAGTCAATCCAAACTTCCCTCACTTTGTTCATGTTTAATTGACAGATCTTGGGCCTTGACTTTAGTCTTCCTTTCATGGAATATATGCACTTCCCACCATGGAAACTATAGGGACACGGGGTCGGACTGGGGGGCCTGGGACCCACCGGGACTTCCGCCTCAAGCTGTCCAGGGCCCACGCTCCCTTCCTCCCCTCTCCTCCAGCCTGGCCTCAAGTGTCTCATGGGTGCACATGCGCTGGTTAACGAGGGTTAGGGGCCCACTGGGTTTTTTTCCGGTGTCCCGCCAGGCCAGTCCGACCCATCTTTTCATCTCAAGCATTTTAACAGGATATTATTGATTTAGAGAGGTGCCTGAGAAGGGCTGCTAAGCTGGCAAAGGGTATGGAACGTCTCCGCTATGAGAAAAGACTGGCCAAGTTTGGTGTGCTGAAAGGGATACTGTCATGGGAAAAAAATGTTTTTTTTTTTTTTTTTTCTAAATGCATCAGTTAATAGTGCTGCTCCAGCAGAATTCTGTTTTGTTTCGAAATCTGACATGGGGCTAGACATATTGTAAATTCCCCAGCTGCCCCAAGTCTGCTCAATCACTCTTTACTGCTGTATTGCAAGTTGGAGTGATATCACCCCCTCCGAGCAGTCTAACAGAACAATGGGAAGGTAACCAGATAGCAGCTCCCTAACACAAGATAACAGCTGTCTGGTAGATCTAAGAACAGCACTCAATAGTAAAAACCCATGTCCCACTGCGTTCTGTTCAGTTACATTGAGAAGGAAAAACAGCCTGCCAGAAAGCAGCTCCCTCCTAATGTGCTGGCACAAGTCACATGACATGGGGCAGCTGGGAAATTGACAAAATGTCTACCTCCATGTTAGATTTCAAAATTGAATAAAATAAAACTGTTTACTCTTTTGAGGAATGGATTTCAGTGCAGAAGTCTACTGGAGTAAGACTATAAAAGGATACTGTCATGGGAAAACATGTTTTTTTCAAAAGGCATCAGTTAAAGGGCTGATCTGATAACTGTATAAATATAAAAGGGAATCTTATAATAATCTCTTCAATGCTTCATTTACCAGTAGGCCCTTACAGCAGACATGAGGGCATCCATTCTGATTAGAAGAAAGCAAGTTCCATCTACAGATTCGGAAAGGGTTTTTTACACTGAGAGGGAAGTTGTGAAATTTTTCCCTGAATCCGTTGTACTGGCTAATACATTGGTTAGCTTTAAGAATGGGTTGGATGTTTTTTTTATCAAGTGAGGGAATACAGGGTTATGGAAGGTAACTCATCATACAACTTGATCCAGGAACTGGTCCAGTTGCCATTTTGGAGTCGGGAAGAAATTTTTACCCTTCTGAGGCAAATTGGAGAGGCTCCATATGGGATTTTTTTGACCTTCCTCTGGATCAACTAGCAGTTAGGCAGGTTTTATATAGGCAAAAATAGTTAAACCTGATGGATGTTTTTTAAAAAAAAAATGTTTTTAAATTCATCCTAACATACTATGTTCTTGTGTTACTACACTTTGTGATGGGCTTAATTCATAAATGTTCTCAAATGCATTATCAGCAGTGCCCACATGAAAAAAACCTACAGTGACATAATCATAGATTCCACATTTCCATTCAACCTTTTGATCTATGCCATGTGCAGACATAAATGAAAGAACCCAACTGTGGCACCAAAGGGTTAGATTTAAAGGTTTTTACATATAATAATAATAATAATAAAATTATTAATTTCTTTGTTTTTAAATAATAGTTTGCATTTTTGTTATTGAACTCCTTCCTAGTTGGCAAGGTATTGAATGTGTATATCTTATGGACGGCATCATCTTATGCAGTGATTCCATTTGTTAGTTTGTCCCGAGGAGCAACCAATTAAAAGAACACAAATTGGTTATAAACTTACTAGCAGCTCTGAAATATTACATAAACAGAAAAATGACATCCAGATGTTAATCTTTTCCATCGGAATGCACCATTAATGTTTTGCAGTACGTTTATTAATGCTTATGCCAGCAGTTTTTTTGCATTTCTTTCCTCTTCGTTTGTTTTTAATACTGTAAATGGAGAGGTGGGTTTCTTAGGCTTGCTAATCAGTTGCTGACTGCTCTGTATGGATTGTCTGCTCACCTACCAAATTATCCCCCAGAGGAACTTTGTTCACTCATTGGATGATGAACTTTCTGCACATCTGAGCCTGAGAGGGCTGTTCTATGAATTTAAGGAGCCTATATCTCACTTAATAAATTTCACCTCTCTTTGTACGCAAGAAGGAATCTCTTGTAAAAATTGATCCCATGATAGGTTTCGTTTTGGTAAAGCTTAAGTTTTGTTTCCGAATCCATTTTTTGTCAGCCCTTGCCTGTGTGCTCAGATCCAGCTTTCTTGATCTCCAGTTGGAAGCTATTTCCAATTCTTGTGGTTTATGATTTACACTGTTTAGGAAGTGGACTTGGATCAGTGAAACACATTGGTTATTAACATCTGGGAAAAAGGGGGCCCTGTCTGGGAGTTCGTCTATGACCCCCTTGAAGGCTGGAAGTTCTCTCTGTGTACCAAGTCACTTGCTGTTGTTGTTATATTTTAAAGGGAAATTATCAACTTTTTATACTTATTCTGTATTAAATATAAGAGATTGCAATTGTCACAAAACGGGACACTCAACCACATGGAACGCTTGGGTTTGGCTATTGGGGGTTACACAGTCTAACCTATGTGTAAGGTGATTGAGAGACAAAAATCGGACACCCCAAAAACACACCAACACCCACAAAGTTAATTCGCTGCTACCATCTTATCATTAACAGGTGATAGAAACCTAATGTGACTATTCCCCTGCCCTCTACAACAGGTAATAACTCAAACTACAACAATGTATCAAACACTCTCTCCTATGGTAGTTAGTCAGGGTAAGATCCTACTAGTCCAACAAGCAGTCCAGCGGCCAAAGGGTTGATTCACATTCAAACACACTTTCCTGCTAGCCGTACTATTCAACATACAAATCTGCAACTTTCCCTTTCCACCTGTCCAAAGAGTTTCCACACTTAGGCACAAGCATTCATATGGGCAATGAGTTTGTTACAGCACAAGGACTAACATATTTAGATGCTATTTAATATTATAACAAACAGTGTGTGTGTGTGTGTGTGTGTGTGTGTGTGTGTGTATATATAGATATTACAAAGATGACATAATTGCAAGTACAGTAAATAGGAGTAAAAAAAAAAAAGCTACTATACCAGGTTTAGCGTTCCTATTGTGTCCTCTGAGGCAAGAGTTGAAAACTGGGCATACAATCAACTAAAAGAAATTAAGCTTCATTGTATGACAATGGGTCTTATCACCTTTTTATTTCCTGCTGGAGCACTCCCCTCATTACCTTATGCATGATGTAGGAGCAGGCCCGGATTTCTGGTGAGGCCACCTAGGCCCGGGCCTAGGGCGGCAGGATTTTAGTGGGAGGCATATTGCCCAACCACACCCACATTGGTTCAGAAATTTAAATTTCCTGTGTGCCAATTCCCATTGCTCCATCTGATGATGAAAATTCGAGCAAATAAAAGGGAGGGGACAGGGGCCACAAATGACATCGGGCCTAGGGGCGCCCGCTATGTAAATCTGGCCCTGGGTAGTAGTGCCCAGGAACTTGTCATTTACAACCCCCTACAGGGGGTTTGCTACTTTTCAGGCAATGTTCCTTAATATAATATAGTTAATTGCCAGTACCCAATACTATAATAAAAACATTGGCAGGCTGTGATCCATATGTGGGCAAGCAGAACTATACCAAACATGAATAGCTTCCCATTTTCCAGTCCCCCAGGAACCAGCCCTCCTAATGGGTGGGTATAGGC
The DNA here is from genome assembly GCA_024363595.1 of Xenopus borealis. Lineage (NCBI taxonomy): Eukaryota > Metazoa > Chordata > Amphibia > Anura > Pipidae > Xenopus > Xenopus borealis. Next base: position 23,029,185 of record CM044445.1, read on the forward strand.
TGGCCCTGTTTGGTATTGCTAAGAAGCATGTAACCTCCTCATAAGTAAGCTATGAGGATGTGAATCATATGACACAGGAGATATGGATCCTTTCCTATAATCCATCATTTTCTCCTAACTATCCTCCCTGTAAAAAATGATGTACTTTCATGACAGTCCAATGCAAAAACATGACAGTCTGCCAAGTTTGTTGCCAAAGATAGAGTGAAATGCCTTTTTTGCCAATTTATTTGTCTTTCTGTCTTGAAAACATTTTTAAAAAAATACGTTCTCCCTTCTTTCCTCCCCTAAGTCATTAATGTACAAGTTAAATAAAAGTGGACCCAATACTGAGCCCTGAGGGACCACACTAGGAACCTTACTCCAAGTACAGAATGTACAATTAACAACCACCCTCTACCAGATAAAATTCCTCTTTTGTCAATACAGACTAGATAGTTATACAGCGTATCGAAATCATGTTTCACTCGGGCCCCCTCACCATAGTGCCTTTGCATAAAGAAAGAAGGAGCATTTGTGGATGAACATAGGGTTTTAGGTGCAGGTAACAGACAGCTTTTATAATGTTAACTTGTTAAGCACTAATTGCTTGTGGAAAGAAGCTTTTGCAGTGTCTAGCAGTTCTAGTTTGAATGCTGTGGAACCTCCTTCCAGATGGCAAGAGAGTGAACAGAGAATAGTGTTTCTGGTGGATTTGGGAGATGGGTGGGAGTGGTTCTCCTATGATCCTTTCTGCAGTTTTCACAATCCATTGAAGGGATTTTTGTTCTGCAACTGTGCAGTTTCCAAACCATATCGTGATGTAGCTGCAGAGAACACTCTTGATGGTGCCTTGATAAAATGTTTTGAGAATGGGAGGGGGAAGACTGGCTTTCTTTATCTTCTGTAGAAAATTAAGGTGTTGTTGAGCTTTCTTTTTGATAGAGTTGATGTTCAGGGTCCAGGAAAGGTTGTTTGCCATATGCACTCCTAAGAACTTCACATTAACTATCTCAACTGTGGAGCCATCGATGAGTAATGGTTGATGAGTAGCAGAGTTTTTCCTAAAGTCAACAACCGTTTCTTTAGTCTTTTCGACATTTAGTCAGGTTGTTGTTTTGGTACCAGTCTGCTAAATGCCTTACTTCTTCTCTGTATTCAGACTCATCATTTTTCCTAACAAGGCCCACTACCGTTGTGTCATCTGCAAACTTGATGATGTGGTTTGCATTGTACTGGGCATTACAATCATTTGTCAGCAGGGTTAATAGAAGTGGGCTAAGCACACATCCTTGGGGCGAGCCTATACTATACGTTTTAGAACCTCAGAGTTCTCTCCTATTGAGATATATTGGGGTCTATCAGTCAGAAAATCAAGAATCCAGTTACAGAGGGAAGTGTTTATACCTAGCAGTTCCAGCTTCCTTACCAATTGCTGTGGTATGACAGTGTTGAATGCTGAGCTGAAGTCAATAAATAGCATTCTGACATATGTGTCCTTTTCATCAAGATGAGAAAGGGTGAAATGAAGTGCAGTTGAAATTGCATCATCTGTGGAACGATTTGGGCGATAGGCAAACTGTTGCGGGTCTAGGTTTTGTGCGATTTTTTTTTTTCCATATTTTTAAGTACCAGCTTCTCAAAGCGCTTTGAGATGATAGGCGTGAGTGCTATAGGATGGTAGTCATTAAGGCAAGACACTGTAGACTTTTTTGGCACTGGTATGATTTTGGTGGTTTTTAGGCATGCGGGAACAACAGCTGAGCTCAGGGATGTGTTGAAGATATCAGTGAAAATGTCTGTAAGCTGTTCATCGCATTTCTGTAGCAACCGACCTGGGATATTGTCAGGACCTGCTGCCTTCCGAGGGTTTATTCTGCAGAGGGTCGTTTTGACTTCATCGCTTGTAATATAGAGAACCTGGTCATTCTGGAAGGAGGTCAATTTCCTTGTAGGTTCCCTGTTTTCGGTTTCAAAACGTGCAAAGAAGTTGTTCAGTTCATTTGCCAATGATGCGTCTTTGTTGTTTATTTGATGTGAAAATTTGTAACCTGTAATGGCTTGGATGCCTTGTCACATGTGTGCCGTGTGTCCTAGATGATAGGAAATGGTTGTTGATCTTCTTAGCATACGCTTGCTTTTCCTCTTTAATGGCCCTTGATAGATTGGCTCTAGCTGTCGTGTATACCTCTCTGTCTTTTGACTTAAAAGCAAGGTCTCTGATCTTCACTAGGTTATGAAGCTTTGTGGAGAACCAGGGTTTATTTGCTCGGATTATAACATTTTTGGAGACCGCAACATCTTCAATGCACTTCCCAATGTAGCTAGTCACTGAGTCTGTGTACTCATCTAAGTTTGTTCCATGTACATTGGTAGCAGCATCTTTGAACATTTTCCAGTCTGTGCATTCAAAACAATCCTGTAGAGCAAGTATGGCAGCTTGTGGCCAGATTTTCACTACTCTAGAGATTGGTCTGGATTGTTTGTGAATGGGTCTGTACGCTGGTGTAAGAAGTATGGAAATATGATCTGATTTTCTAAATGGGGAGGTGGGGTAGCCTTGTATGCATGCTGGACATTTGTATAAATTTGGTCTAGCAAGGCATCTTCTCTTGTGGCAAAGTTAATATTTTGATGAAATATGGGTAGAACTGATTTCAGAGATGTGTTATTGAAGAAACAATGAAGAAGCCATCCTGGTAGACTGCTTGGAGATCATTTATTATTGTGTAAAGTTCACTCAAGCCTTCACTAGTTTTTGTCTTTGCATTGGTGCTTGGTGGCAAGTATACAGCAACAATAATCACCACAGCGAATTCTCTGGGAATGTAAAAGAAACTGTTGGCGGTCATATAGGTATTTGTCTGCACTGGAACCGAATGTGGCTGCTGTGACTTGTGTTGCCATCTTGTGGGGGATAAGGGAACAATGAGTGGAGCTATTCTGCTTTGCAGGCTCTGCAGGGCTGGGCAGGAACGAGCTATAATCTCTAGCTGCCATGATTGATGCCTGCCTAAGTCTCAGGTTGTTGTTGCACTACGGGGCTCCTTTGTCATCCTTTAACCCGTTCAGTACCCCAGGGCTTTTTGTTTAGTACCATCAGCACGCTTCCTTCCTGGTCCGCACCTGGCAACTAGCGTTGTCTCTAGCCGTGCGCACAAAATAGTATATATTTGTGATTTTCTTCACTGCAGTCACTGTGTTTGTGCGCCCAGAAAGACCAGCTTTGTGTGCCGCTTGTCTGCAGATGACTAGACAGAGGATCTTGTCTGCTACACGCTGGCGCACAAGGATTAGACTACAACCCGCTTCGCAGCGCAACAGGGCTCTCTTACTCTACTCCTTCCCCAGTCTACTCCTGGCATTCAGCGTAGCTTGTCTGCAGTCACCGTCCCATGCTGTGCCCCAGGCCGTGAGCACAAAGGACTACAGCACGCTCAGCTCAACAGGGCTCTATTCTCTGTTCCTTCTCTTTCTCCGATCCTTTCCCTGTCTGCTCCTGATGTTCGGTGGGATTGTATATCAGATATATATATATATTTTCGCAAAAGTAATAAGTTTGGGGACCCCGTGTGACCTCTAGAGCGCGACCTAGCCCTGAGGGACCACACTAGGAACCTTACTCCAAGTAGAGAATGTACAATCAACAACCACCCTCTGTACCCGATCCTGTAGCCAGTTTCCTATCTATGTGCTAACGACTGCATTGAGCCCAACAGACCTTAGTTTAGAAAGCAGTCGTTTGTGGGGCACGGTATCAAACGATTTGGCAAAATCCAAAGAGATCACATCTGCTGCCCCCCCACAGTCCAACATCTTACTTACCTCATTATAAAAAGCAATCAAATTTGTCTCACATGACCTATCCTTCATAACACCATTCACTAAGACAAATTTTTTTAATGTGATCCCTTAACAAGCCTTCAAATAATTTGTCCACCACAGATGTCAAATTTACTGGCATATAAATGCCAAGCTGAGATCGTAATCCCTTTTTAAAAATTGGAATGACATCAGCTTTTCTCCAATTCATTGGCACCATACCAGATGAAAGTGAATCTGAGAAAATCAGCAAAAGGGGCTGGTCTAAAACTGAACTAAGCTCTCTTAGAACCCAGGGATGTATACCATCAGGCCCTTGAGCCTTGTTTACATTTTTATTAAAGTTTTTGTAAGTGAGTAAGCCAGCGCACGTAGGGGGAATTTTTTTTTTATCTACTAGAACCCCAAACCGGAATGCGTGCTCTATCAGCCCCCCACCACCCATATTAGAACCACTGCCCCCCAGGGTGCTCTGACAGTCAGCCTGCTCCATACATGTCAGTTCAGAGTTTTCCTCCCCAGCATCTTGAGCCAAAACAGCTAAATTTGCTGCTTTGGACAAGCTGTGGGCCAGACCCTTACCCTTCTGTCCCCTACTTCCCCTCCTGACTGTTACAAACCTTCCTCCCTCTTTGGCCTCCACTGCCCATTCTCCTCCTCCCACTCCACTAGCCCCTGCCAGTGGTTGCTCTGTGAGCCTCCTTTCCTCCCCCACATTTGTCGCTGCCCTCAATGCTTCAAGTTGCCCCCTTAGAGTTTGCAGTTCAGATTCCAAGATGAAAACCCCCAACATCTTTTCACATGTAAATACTGCATGGAACTGCTGCTCCAATACCACATACAAGACACTTGCTTAGTGATACAAGCAAACCCACTTGTATTCATATTTACACTCACTTAGCAGCTCTCATACTCGCTTGTGCAATGAAAAATTTGTGCAGACTTCAAACCCAAATAAAAAAATTTAATTTTTTAATTTGAAAATCACTTTAATTATACATCTTTTTATGTGTGGGTGACAGGTTGGTGTCTCAAGTTAAATTAAGCCCAAAATAAAGGCTTATGCAATAATGGCTAGCACAGTCTTGGCAACCATCCAATCCAAATGCTTCTTTACCACCTTATATGCAAAGCTGCTAGATGGTCCACTACTCCATTTCTGCTTGAATTAATGTATAAAGGCAACAAGTCAAACATAAAGCCTGTGATTGCCTGGTATTTTTTGTTGTTCTAGATACATGCTTTATTTGGGCAATATTAGCTTAAATTAACATTTCAAGAAAGTTTTATATGCAAGAACAAGTTAAGCGTTACTTCTGGGATTTATGGAATGTGTTTCTTTAAGTGATCACACTTACATGAGATTGTAGAAACCTATAAGTAAAGTTTTTGTCTTGATTTGAAGCTTTGAGAAGGGATTAGGAATCTACATCCATAATATTGGCTTGTGCATATTTTTGTTTGAGTGTCAGAAGGGGAAGCTGCATGCTGTATTGTCTGTCACACTTTGTGTCGTTGGATGACTTGTTTCTCATTGCTTTACAAGGAGAAACCATTTCTCAAAAATTTTCTTTCCATGTTTTCCCACGGATCGAGAAAACAACACACCGAAAAAAATGCAAATATACTTGAGCATTTTCTTCGGAACCATGATCAGTTGGCATTTATTTAAAAAAAAAAAAAAAAAAAAAAAAAAAAAACTGAGAAAAGTCACCAAAAAAACTCGGCAAGTAGATGCTGGTAAGGTTTAATAGATGTTAATGGGAATTGTTGCAAACAACTTTATTCAGTTGTTTTTTCCCCAGTTCATTAAAGGGGTGGTTCACATTTTAGTTAACTTTTAGTATATTATAGAATGACTAATTATTAGCAACTTTTAATTTTTTTATAATAGATTTTGAATTATTTTTTTGACTTTCTATCCTTCATATGGTTTTTACTGACCCCATCTAAAAATAAATGTTCTGTAAGGCTATTGTATTGTTATAGCTACTTTTTATTTCTTACATTTCTACTCAGGCCCTCTCCTATTCATATTTCAGTATCATCAGTGCATGGTTGCTAGGGTAATTTGAAACATAGCAGCCAGAGTGCTGAAACTGCAAACTAAAAGCTGCTGAATAAAAAGCTAAATAACTCAAAAACTACAAATAATAAAAAAAGGAAAACCATACCTCCCAAATGTCTGTTTTTTTTGCATGAAAGTCTCTATTTTTACAGCTCTACTGCATTCCTGGATTGTTACTGAAATGTCCCGACTTTCTTTTTGATCTCCTGCACTGAACATCCAGAAATAGATACAAAGTTTCTAAAACTGAGGCTTTTGGCAGAGAACCTAGAATGGCAGGCCGACTTTGATACATTTATAATGATTTAATATAAGCAAAGAAATAATTGTAACTAATTATGATAATCCGTTCTCTTGGGGAATTTGTGATTGCAGATTAAAGGGGAAAACGCCTTCATTAGCAAAAGTATAATAACCCCTAAATCCTGAACCATAAAACCCCCAGAAATGTATGTATACTTTCCAAAGCTTGCCAAATTTTGTAAAAAGGATGTGATTTTTAGGGGGTGTGGCTATAAAAGACGTGGTCCAAAAAAATTACACTGCCCTCTTTGCAATTTTCCCATACCTACCAACATTTGGAAAATAGAAATTGTCTCATAATTCCACTCTCTACATCATATTTAGAGTCAAACCATTCCTTTAAATCATTCAAGTTTTTTAGCCTCATTGAAAGTGAATGGAACAATGGTTCTTGATGGCATGCAACTTTTTTTTTTTTCTGCAAAAAAAAAAAAATGCATGCTACACTGTGCAAAGTGAGTGTAGCTGCTGGAGCAGATGGAAGGGCAATGTCCCATGACATAAACGGTGATTTCACAGTAAGGGTCAAAAATCAAATACCTGGTGGACTAATTGCTTTTTCTTAATTTCTAACATTGTCGTTTATAGAGTTCTGCACGTCTAACTTCAGCCTTGTCCTTAACATGCTGCAGAACCTATTGTAGAGTATTCTTAGAATTTTTAATGGAATTCTTTTTCTCGTGGATTTACTGTAGCTTGTTTTCCTAAAACTGAAACTCTGAAGATATTGTGCAAATGTAACTATTTATAAATCTGTTGCAATTGTTTCAGAAGGATTTTATGTTGGTGTTATCGGGCAAATCGCACCCTGGGATAAAGGTTCTTTGGGTGAGCAAAATAACTATACAGCAGCAGTAGGGTTAACTGACTCACAGTTAGTTTTATTCAAGTTTTGATAAACAAAACCCATAAATTGAAGTAACGGCTAGTCGGGAACCAACGAAACAAACCAACCTTCTAGTTACAAGTTGGAGGGGTATGCCTTGTTGTAGCTAAAAACAAGGTAGCCGATTGCCACATCATAGCTCCACCCCATACATCATGACCTGCCCCCATTATATTGAGGCTCTGTCCCCTGCCCAGAGTTCCATGGGAAAGAATGTGGCAGTCCTTTATGTGGGTCGACAAAAAGTCAACACTTAAGCTCCCCATAGAAGCAACGATCGTTCCCTGCCGAACGACCGATCTAAGGGAAGTCCGACCAATCTTTCAAATTATCGTGCGGTTAGTGGGATACAAACGATCGTTCGTCTCACGATTTTTCGTCCGACATTGGTCTGTTGATTGATCGGCCAGGTTAGAAAATCTTTATCGCTCCCCATACAATCTACATATGTTTGCAGCGCAAGCAGGCTGCGATCCTTCAGTTTTTGCTGGCAATATCTCCTGAAATGGTCTTTTTAGTTGATGGACACATCAGATCGTTTTGAGACAATCGTGGTCTCACGATAATCATTGGATCTTTCAAATATCTTTACGTCTATGGCCAGCTTTAAGTTACCCTAACCTGCTCATTTCTCATCTGCACCTGACACTAAAATGGCAAGACTGTGTTTTTATAGACCCACCCCGCTGTATCACAAAAGGGGCAGGGCATGCCCGCCTTCCAGCATCTTTAATCACCTGCGCCTATTCACACGCGGCAGTGGCTTTTCCAAAGTAATTAATGAATAATCGCCTGCACCGAAATCACTCGAAATTGCCTAAGGAGGCAACTTCGAGTGATTTCGGTGCAGGCGATTATTCATTAATTATCTGGAAGGCAGGGGGAAGCGGTTCGGGGAGATTTGTGGCCCGGCGATTAGTCGCCAGGCGAAGAATCTCGCCAAATCTTCCAGCCTGGCCTGAGCCTTACTACACATCAGGAGTCTTGGAGATTGATAACTCGCTTCTACAAACGTTCCTGCTGTTGTGTTAATGTGTGTATACACACGTAAATGCACGCAGACCCAAATTATTCTGTAAAACCAGTTCCACCTCCTCCGTTTTCCCCTCTCTCTCCCCTGTGCTATTACTGTAGGTCAACAGAAAACATGTTTTTTTTTGTCTAGAATTTAATGTACCCTCTATGTACTTTAAAAACATCAACTAGTTTTTTATCTACTGTCATAACTTTATAGTTTTTATATTTTGTATTACATTCTTGGTCTATCAATAGGCATCCATGAAAATAAATTGCCAGTCATAAATTGCCCTTTTGGCATTTTCATGCCTTAGAGTGCCAAATGCTTGGGCTGTATTGATGAAGACAAGTCCCTTTCCCAAAAATGCTTGATATGTGACTAAAACCCTGACAAAGGTCTGATTTGGTGGATTTTTGGATTCAGGCTTTTTGCAGCATAATAAAGAATAATAAATCTCAAGCAATCTGCATTTTTTATTTTCCCTATGAAAAATCTTAATTATTGCCAAAAAAAAAAGCTTGATCAGAAAAATTTGCAGCTTAGTAAATAGCCCCTCTATATAACACAATTGGCAACTGGCCTTTATTTTTGAATATTTTCTTTTTTTTTTTTTTTTTTTTTTTTTTTTTTTTTTGTTCTGCAATTCTCAGGCTTGTATCTGGAACTGTTATCTAATTGCTAATACTGAGATGTATTAAAATTAAAGTTATGCTGTCATTGTAAAAAAAACTGGAATCCATTTCTCAAAAGAGTAAATAGATTTTGTTATATTTAATTTTGAAATCTGACATAGGGCTAGACAATATTCTCTGTTTCCCAGCTGTACCCAGTCATGTGACTTGTGCTCTGATTAACTTCAGTCACTTACTGCAGTACTGCAAGTTGGAGTGATATCAACTCCCCCAGCAGCCTAACAGAACAATGGGAAGGTAACCAGATAACTGCTCCCCAACACAAGATAACTGCTCCCTGGTAAATCTAACAGCACTCAATAGTAAAATCCAGGTCCCACTGTGACAAGCACATGACCAGGCAAAATGACCTGAGATGGCTGCTTACACTCCAATATTAATAACTAAAGAAAATACTCTCTCTGGTTCAGGAATTAAATTTTATATTGTAGAGTCAATTATTTGCAGTCTTTTTTTTTTTTTTTTTTTTTTTTTTTTTTTTTTTTTGTTTTATTTGGATGCTAGGGTCTGTGAAAAATGCTAAATAAATGCAGGTATGGGATCTGTGATCCAGAATCATGTTATCCGGAAAGCTCTGAATTACGGAAAGGCCATCTCCCATAGACTCCAATATAATGAAATAATCCAAATTTTTTAAAAATAAAACAGTACCTTGTACTTGAATCAAACCAAACTATAAATAATCCTTATTGGAATCAAAACCAACCTGTTGGGTTTATGTAATGTTTACTTGATTTTCTAGTAGACTTAAAGGACCAGTAACAAAAAAGTCTTTATATACTACGAAAAAAAAACACCAACACATATTAAACTTTAAAATCACAAAGTCTCTCTATTAAGAAATAACTTTCCAAAACTCTGCTTGTGCTCCACTTCAGAAAAGGCAATCGGGCAGTGCTCGATTTCTCCTCCCTGCCTTCTTTATAGGAGATAGCCAGGGAGTGCCGCTGAGTGCGATATATGTTGGTTTGTTTTTTTTGTTAGTATACAAACAATTTTTTTAAAAAAAATTGATGTTACTGGTCCTTTAAGGTACGAAGGGCCAAATTATGAAAATATCCGTTATCCGGAAAACGCTAGATCCTGAACATTCTGGATAACCTATCCCATACCTGTAATGAGAATCATTTTAAAAAGCTGCTTAGAATTGCTTCATTTGTAACATACTAAAATTAATCTAATATTAAGCTTCCCCTTTTAGGTCTTAAGTGAGCCTGCCAACCGTAAAATTTGGGAATCTGATCGACCCTGGCTGTGCTTTATAACCCAGTAGGGGAGCTGTAGTCCATAGAAATGGAAAATTCAAATATTTATCCTGAGATTTCTTCTCATTCACATTCAAAGCAGAAGGAATTCGAAGAAGGCTATCTGCTCAACCAAAATACTTGGCTTTTGAAACTGCAGGCTTGAACTAGATATAAGGGAAACTACTGAAAAAAATGCTATAGGCCAATCTATAACATACCGAGGGGTCTGTTCACCCAAGATTTATAGTTGCTGAAGTTTAAAAGGGCTGTTCACCTTCCAACACCTTTTTTTCAGGTTGTTCACCCAAAATAAAGACTTTTTTACACTGATATTTTCTATTTGTTTCTCTAATATTAGTTTAATTTTTGAGCTTAAGCAGCTCTGGGGGGGGGGGGTGAGTTTGCCGACTCTGTAAACTGTTCTAAATTGATACATTTAGTTGATGCTTTTCTTTTTTCAAAACTGGTTTTATTCAAAGTTTCAAGTTCAATAACATGAGGAGGAAAATAATTGCCAATATTAGTTATTAAATATTAGTTATTAAAGCTTGATCAAAATAAATGTAACGATTGGCACCCAATACCAGAACAGTTGCTAAGCACCCTGGTCTCGGCTCGGCTTTACCAGTAGTGTGACCGACCGCCTTTGGCTTTGGGAGGAGCCCTCGGCTTACTCTAATGCCACCTGGACTTATCGAGAGGTGCAAAGCAAAGAGTTCTGGCTAGCAGAGGGGGACTTCAACAAAGTCTTTAGGCAGAAGATCGTGGTACAAGGCTTCAGGCAAAAAGATTGTCAGATCAAGCCAGGTCGAGGCAGGCGGAGTGCAATCTTAGTCAGGCAGGCACGGGTCAAACCAGGAGGTCAATCAAGAGGGTTAGGCAGAATCAAAGTCAAATATCAGGCACAGGTCAAAACCAAGAAGTCAATCAGGAGGGTAGCGGATATAGAAGAGTAGTTTACCAGGCAGGGTCAGGATTCCAGAAGTCAGGATAGTTGGATACAGGCAGGGATCACAACGGATAATCCGAATCAAAAGCTAATAGCACGGAAAGGCACCAGGAACTCTCGAGAAAACCTATAATGGGCAAGGTTAACTTGTTTCCTAGCTCTTAAAATAATTTTAATTTCACATCAATGCACGCTGATGTCAGTGCCTTTAAATATCCCTGAAGGAAGCGGCGCAAGAAGAAAGAAGCGGCGGGTGTCCCTGCCGACCCCCCACTCACCAGGGTGAGTTATGACCATAAGGAAGTAGAATGCATAAGTAAAACAAACAACAAACTTTGTGAGCATTTGTCATGGTCAGCACCCAACACCAGAACAAACACCAAGCACCCTGGTCTCGGCTCGTTCTTCACCAGTAGTGTGACCACCTTTGGGTCTCGGGAGGAGCCCTCTGCTTACTTGGATGCCACCTGGACTTAAATGAGAGGTGCATCTGGCTAGGCAAAGGGGCACAGCTGTATTTTGAGTCTTTAAGGCCAAAGGTCACGGTACAAGCAGTAGTAGGCAGATTCGAATCTGAAAGGCTCGGTCGAGGCTGGCAGATAGCAAGAATAGGCAGGCAAGGAGTCAAACCGGGTATACAATCAAATGGGCTGACACAGGATCGGAGTCAAATAACAGCCAATAATCAAACCAGGAATTAAATCGGGAAGTCAATCAGGAGGGTACAGCAGAATCAAAGTTTGTTTCAGGCAAGGGTCAAGTTTTCAGAGATCAGAGTAGTCAAATAGTCAGGCAGGGTCAAACACAGGAGATCAGGAACAAACTAGAAGCTTAACAGAAAAGTACAAGGCACCAGGAATAAACCCATCACGGGCAATAAGAATTACACAAAAACCCTTTAAATAGTTTGAATTTAGCACCATTGCACATTGACGTCAGCGCGCATGCCCCTTTAAAAAGCGGACCACCTGGGTGAGGATTTATTACAGCATTAGATCTAGAACAGTCTTAGTGACAAAACCGTATGAACGATTCTGAACACACACTTGAAAAAGAGCCTTTGATGCCCAAAACATGTTGTGTGGACAAGAAATAAAAGCTTAATTAGCAGTTAATTCTGCCTAGTGTGTGATTCCCAACCTCTATTATGTTTTGACACAGTATAACCCAGGATTTGCGACAGGGTGACCATCCATCGATTTCTCCTCCCTGGCTATCTTCTATAAGGAAGGCAGAAAGGAGAAATCGAGCGCCACACAATGGATCACGATCGCCTTTTCTGAAGAGGAGCAGAAGACAATGATTTTTAAGTTTAATATTTTTTGGTTTCGTAGCATACAAAGAATTTTTTTTTTCAAAGATTTTGCTGTTACTGGTCCTTTTAAGTGGTTCAATATTATGGTTGTCCATCCGGATAGCTTGTTAATAATCTGTTGATATGATGACTAATGGGGGGTGCAGTAGAAGACAATTGTCATTCCCCCCTCTATCTATAGACCAGCACCCCTCCACAGATCACAAGTACTTGTTTTAGAAGAAAATTTGCTAAATATGGCCTAGCAGCTGTAACGTTAAAGGAAAACTATACCCCGAAAATGAATACTTGAGCAACAATTTATATCCTATTAAAGTGGACCTGTCACCCAGACACACAAATTTGTATAATAAAAGTCCTTTTCAAATTAAACATGAAATCCAATTTCAAATTTTTATTAAAGCATTCATAACTGTTTTAAACTCATTTAAAAATCTCAACTGTCAATCAAATATTGTCTGCCACTCATCTATGTCTTTGGCATAGAGGCGGGGCAGATAATTACTTTCACTTTCCATTCAGCACTTCCTAGATGCCACTGCTCCCCACACATTCCCCCAGTTCTCTTAACCATTTAATTGTGTAGCCAGGGCATGGGGATGGACATTGGGTCCCCACTCTGGGGCACAAACAAGATTCTGAGATGATGCAAGGCTTGTCTTAATAACAGTGTCCACAAAATGGCTCCTGCCTGCTTGCTATAATTATGAATTCCCAGACTGAAGAAAGCAAGATTAAAATAATTTAAAAATAAATTAAAAATATGATTTTGAATATTTTTTTGGGGTGACGGGTCCACTTTAAGTGACATATTAAAGAATATTAACAGTCTTTTGCTTCAACACTTGTTTAAATATTTCTGATCTCTTAGGCAGCACACAGACCATCACGAAATGGAGGTTCAAGGCAAGAGATGTAAAAGGGCAATAATTACTTAAATATATATACCAGTTTGCTTTAATATGTCACTTGATTTGATATAAACTATCTGTTGCTCAAAAACTCATTTTCCGGGTATAGCTTCCCTTTAATTGGCTTGTGTGACCTTATTTTATAGTTTGTTTGGTAAGTTTGTGTGAACCATTGTATCATACGATCCCCGGAGGCAGTCCTTATTTTTTTAAATGGCTATTTTCTATTTATGATTACCCAATGGCAAATGCTACTAAAAAAGTGTATTATTATGTAAATGTTTTATTAACATGAAGCAGGGTTTTACATATGAGTTGGCTTTATGCAATCTACATTGTTCCGGGGGGTTTATAGTTTTCCTTTAAAGTTTTCCCTAATAGGCCTTTCCAGTAACCAGCTACTTCCCTCCAAAAGTCCTCTCGATTTGGACACAAGCAATGGTGTTGAATCAGATCCGTTACTGCCAGAGATGGGCGAATAAATTCGCCCAACATGAGTTTACGGTAAAATTTCCACATTTTGCCACTGGATAATAAGTTTGCGAAACTGTGGCGAAAATTTGCCCACAAAAAATCCACCAGCCATTTTGACGCCCAATGAATTCAATGCGTCTCCTGCATTTTTCCCCGTTTTGTGAATGTCATGGGAAATTCTCTAATTTTTCAGCGAAACGGTACAAATTCCCCCATAAAAATCCACATCTCGCAATGTAGTAATGTTCCTTAAACTGTTATTGCATTGCAAATTTTTCATAATCTTTTGGAGCAAACAGAAGTTTTACTACATTGACTGCGCATTAGCGCAAACTAAAATTCTTTGTCAGAAGTGGTCGCTAAACTGTTTGCAGCTATATTAAATTTTTCTTAAAATTAATGGTAACTACATTTCTCATCTTTGTCCCTGCTGAGCAGCTCTAGAAGCTCTCTGTTTAGGACAGCAGCTGCAATATTAGCTTGGTGTGACACCACTTCCTGCCCAAGTCTCTCCCTGATCACTTATAGCTCTGGGCTCAGATTACAGCAGAGAAGGGAGGGTGGAAGAGGAGCAAACTGAGCATGCTCATGCCCAGGGCAAGGAAGTTTAAGATGAAAGCAGGAAGTCTGATACAGAAGTCCATGTGCTCACAATAGAAGGAAAGAAATGTAGTGTTTCCTTTGATAGAGGACTAATAGCAGCTCTTCTTTGATGGTTTACTGGTATATTTAGGTGTACCTTTCTGAGAAGGCTTACTTAGTTTTAACCTTTCCTTTAAAGGGGTTACTCACCTTTGAGTTCACTTTTAGTATGATGTAGAGAGTGATATTCTGAGATAATTTGCAATTTGTTTTTTGCTTTTTATTATTTGTGGTTTTTGAGTTATTTTGCTTTTTTTTATTCAGTTTGCAATTTCAACAAACTGGTTGCTAGGGTCCAAATTACATTGGCAATCATGCATTGATTTGAATAAGAGGAGCCTGAATAGAAAGAAGAGTAGTAAAATGTGGCAATAATTATACATTTGTAGCCTTACCGTGCATTTGTTGGGGCCGTGACCCCAATATGAAATCTGTAAAGAGTCATAAGATAAAGGCAAATAACTCAAAAACTATATTAAAAAAAAATTATAATTAAGACCAAACAAACATTTTCTTAGATTTAACCGTACTATAATATACTAAGGGGCACATTTACTAATGGTCTAATTTCGAGGTTTAAAAAACCCTCAAATTCGACCCTCGAATTTAGGCCGAATTAAAGCAATTCGATCGAATATTAAGCAAAAAACTTCCCATAGGATTGCATTGCAATTCAGTAGGTTTAACCTGGCAAATTTTCAGATCGAATTTTTCTTAAAGGGACAGTACTTCGAAAGTCGAATTCGAATATGATCAATTCAAATCAAATTTTTGGCTATTCGATAGTCAAATAAGCCCAAAATGTATTTGAATTTCGAATTTTTTTACTTCGAATTAATTCGACCCTTAGTAAATGTGCCTCTAAAAGTGCTTGAAATGTAAACCACCATATCAATAAATTGAATTACTTAGAACAGTTTACAGTCAGCAATGCTTTAGAAAGACATAAGGTGAAACATTGCACTCTAAGCTTTAATATTAGAGAAACTGTCACAAATAGAAAGTGTTGAAAAAAGTTTTTTCTGATGAACAATCTGAAAACAACTAAACTTAAAAAAAAGATTTGTACATTGAACAACCCCTTTAAAGAGATGTAATATTAAGTTTTATGAAACTGGAAGGCAGAATGCGCTGATACTGCTCTCTATTGATAACTCCTATTTCAATACTATATGCAATGTTGATGTACTATTAAAACACACATTAGCACATCTTAGTTGTTGGGCCCAGGACCGTTATGATCCCAGTGAAGTGCACTCAGTAACTTATCACATACTTGGTGAATATGCTCCTTATAATTTAAATTTCAATGAACTAGATTTTGTTTGTGCATGATGTACTAGTTTGAATGTATAACTATTTATATTACATCATATTTATTTAGACCTACACAGAGCATGACGGTAGTAGATGTAATATGACTTTTTGGCAAGGTTTGACCACTACTATTGACCTTACTAGTGTCTTCGCAGGCAGGAACTAATGCCAGGGCGAGGCACGCACTCTGTGCTGTTATAGGAATTGCAACACATGTTCTTCAGGCACTTACTTATTGTATTGCCCAAGTTTGGAAATCATTTGAGCTAAATGTCCGCCCCGAGGACAGCACTGTTAGTAATCTCACTCCAGGAGATCTTTCATTTCATTCCCTGTGCTATATCGTATTTCACTGTAACCTGTCTAACCCAAATGGAAGATTTCAGTATGTTAATTGTAGCATGTGGAGGACATAATCTTTACATGTTAGTGCATTTGCAATTGTTTTGTGTGTTAATCTGCGTGTTTGGGATTGCCGGCCCTTGCCCTGGGATACTTCCTAACAGCTGTGTTTACAGTTTGCTGTCACGGCTCTAAATCTTTAATCCTTCTAAGTAAGGGCAACTTGTTTTGGAATATAAACACTGCATTAAAAGTGCATTTTCAAACCTTTCTCTTCACTTATTGCCAAATTCCGTTTTGTGATCCAATTGTGATCCAATTTTTTTTTTTAATTGAAATTCATTTAAAAAAAATAAATAGTAGTTGCAGTGTATGCAGAATGAAGATATACGAGGTGATTTTTTTTTTGTCACCATACACTATTGCTAATAGACAGAATTAATATGGAAGCACTAATTTGGAATGCAGAGGTAATGTGTATTGACTGTAATTGCTTTGCATATACAGTGGTG